>BGPR01001015.1:0-53051 GCA_013235015.1 Araneus ventricosus | reverse complement strand
TTATTATGTGGGGCCACAGTGCCTGACTATGCTGTCGTTGCGGCCGGTTATTCATTTCTCGCCCGTACGGCTCAGCTCTAGGCCGGGGTTTTCCTCGTGTGATTACCTTATAATATGTACTATCAGAAATCCAATGACGTTAGTTTAGTTACTATGAAATGTTTTATTTAATTTCTTAACGGACTGAAATATTAAGCAATATTGGTTTTGATGCATTGGTTCGTAACATATATTTAAAATTTTAAAGTTTCGTAGTTGATTGCAGTTTTTGGTGCTGTAATTCATTTGTTAAAACGTAATAAGCTTAAATATTTATAATTTGATAAATTTTTATTCAACTTGAGGGTATTTTGTTAATACATCAGTGCATTTTTATAAAATCTTAGGTCTGTCAATTCCATTTTCATTTTAAGAATGACTCCCTTCTTTCATAACAGTTCATTCAATCAATACCCAGGAGAGCCGACTCGCTTTTTGGTTTTAGAGTGCGGGTTGACTCTCCGGGAGGAGAACATTCCAGCAGGGACGTAGATATGGTTAAAATGGAAACAAAATTTACAAAAAATATCGAAGTAAATTTTTTTTTTAATTTTAACTTGTCGAATTAAAAGAACAAAAGATAAATGAATTAAAAATGTGATGCCCCGAGAAAAATTTAAAAAAATAAATACACAAAAAGTATATGGTAGAATTTACATAAAGCAAATATAAAAGATGTATTTCACACTAATTTAAACACGAAGAAAACGGCAAAACAGAGTCATTGAAACAAAGAAACAGAAGAAATCCATAAAATAAAATAGCAAAGAGTAAGTAAAAACATTATTTGGTGTTTTAAACACCAAATAATGGAGAAAAATAATAAAATAAAATAAAAAAAGCAATGGAACAAAGTGGAAAACATGAAAATACAAGGTTCAAGAATACAAAACATACAAAATAATTTACAAATATATATACTGGAGGGAGAGTGACATAAATGTTCCTAGCGAAATGAATCAAGCAGCATCGTCGTTACGCGTGGCGTTGTCATGCACAAACACAATACCAGAAGTCAGTAGTCCACGCCTTTTGTTCTGTATCGCGCGCCGTAACTTCAATGTCTCACAGTAAGCTGTAGCGTTGATTGTTGTGCCTCGTTCCATTCAGTCCACAACAAAACCCCTTGACAGTCCCAAAACACGGCGCACATGATTTTATTTTTGAAGAAAGAGGTGGCTTTGCTTTCTTGGGTTTCGGGGAACCAGTATGCCGTCATTCCAGTGACTGGCGTTTCGTTTCAGATGTCTCGTAACAAATCCATGTTCCATCGCCTGTGACAATCCTTTTCAAAAAAATCATGTTCTTCTGTCACATAACGCTGCAAAAACTCCAAGGCTGCTCCAGTGCGTGTCCGTTTTTGAACATCCGTTCGGTATGTTTTCGGTATCCATCGCGAGCACAATCTTTGTAATGCAAATGTTCTGTCAAAATTTCCTGCAGTGGCGAATCCAGGGGGGAGGCTATCGGGCTGCAGCCCCCCCCCAGAGCTATGTCAGAATTCTTGATTTTATTTTAAATCACTATAACTGTTTGTTCTTAATTTCTCTTTTTTCAAAAAATAATAGAAACGTGACAATATTGCTCCGTGGCTTGACAGGTTTAAAAATTTTCCTCCTTTTCTAGTCATTCCACTTGTAGCGTTGACGCGGCCGAAGACATTTTTTGTTTAGTTATTTCATTGTATTTTGTATTAAATTATCGAAAGTATTGTATTGTTTTTTATGATTCTTATTGTCAGGTGAGTAAAGTCTGTAAAGCTAAGTGTTTTGGTTTGCATACGCCATGAAGTTTGACATACGTCATGGCGATACAACATTTTTATTACCTCAGCCACCCCCAGAACCGAATCCTGGATTCGCCCTTGATTTCGTGTAATAATGATCGTGAAATGTTTTGAAAATTCATTGGCAAATCGTGAATCGTCTATTGGAATGAACTTGTTCGTCGATGCAGCGCGCCAATTATTTGGTGATCAACGGCGTGTGTCCACTGCGCTCCTCGTCGTGGACATCCCTTTCTTCGTTAAACATCCTAACCCACTTTCGCACCATACCTTCACTCATCGCGTTCTCTCCGTAAGTTTCATTTGTCTGACGATAAATTTCACAAGGTCGAACATTTCTCGCATTCATAAACTTGATAACGTCTCTTATTTCACAGCTGGCGGGCCGATTGATTGTTTTAAATATGATTACCGACAAACAATGACTTCAAACGTTAATGTAAACAAAGAAAATGGCCAGGCTAATTCGTTCTCGAGTTGAAGGATGTAACTACGCATGCGCGATATCCGCGCTGTCAGATGCGCGGGAGATATGCACAAACGGTACTTACTTTCTGGATGAGCTTAGTATAACCTAAATTCTCTTTATTAAAAGTGTTTTGAAAGTTAATGTCTTTTATATTATGAAGCAAAACGCTAACCTTCAGTAGCAGTAATTTGAACGAACGAACAGACAAAATTTAGACCTAGCAAATAACAGCATTAGTGTACCGCCAGGGAAACCGAGAACCTGCATACTTTTTTGGGCAATTTCTCATCCTCGTGCTCCAGGTGCCCTCCCTTAAGGATAAACTAAGCAGATATATCCAAAAATTCCTGTTAGTAGAGTGTAAACGCCAGAGTTGCATTTGCTGCGATAGTGACCTGCTGTCTTTGTAAGGCGCAGTTCCAAGAGATATCGCTGTGTTATTGACATGAATTACTATGATGAGTTTTGTGATCATTTGCATGTAAATAATTAGTTGTGCATGTAGCTACTATTATCTAAATTGCATTCTGCGGGAAAACCAAGCAACTCCTAATAATAACGATGCAATGTACATTATTTAATTAAGATTGCAAATCTTTTACCAACAAATGGGAGCAACTCTGGTTTCCATTTTGGCTGAGTAAGTCTCGGAAATTTTTTTATATGCACCTATATGTTTGAAATTGTACTGTCAATGATCCTTTTAGAAGTTTCTATCGTACCGTGAATAATTAAACTTAAACATAGTTTTTAGTAAAATTCAACTCCATTTCATACTAATTTCATAAGCTGTTCTGCTGCTGGATATCATGCAGTTAATGTATACCAATATTAATTCCTTTTTAAGTGATAGGCTTCTATTCGATATTGAATACAAGACACGTTTTATATAAGAAAAAGATAGAGGGGGAAGGGAAAAAAATCAATATTCACCTCATTAATGTAACAATCTATTTTATTTTTCACAGAGTCTACCGATTGCATATCAATCATGAATTCTATTATTGGCAAAAATGAATGAAATTATTTGTTAAACATTATCAATATTTCAGTTTTTCCCTCCTTTGATATAATATTAAAAACGACTTTTATTATATTGATCTTTTTCATGTCTTCTTTTCAATTTGTCACGGATATAACCCATTTTCTCATGAATGGATGCTGTGATATTTGTAAATAATATTTTTAAAAAATTTAGCAAATTATCTATTTAAAGAATGATTTTAAAATATCTTTAAAAGAAATTTTAAAAATAAAAAATCGTTTGTGGCAAAGAAAATTTGAAAAAGTAACAGGAAGAGAATGGCAACTCCATGGTATTTTTTTCTGTTTTGTTTGTCCTGTGAACGTTGCTTGGCAACGATGAAAAATAGATGTTTTGAGAATACAATGCTAACTAACTAGTGAAATGTTTTTGAAAATAGATTGTAAATATTTCATGTTTACAAAAAATATGCTCTTTTATGTAAGTTGAGAATAAATGTGTTGTTTGGAAAAGGAAGGCGTCATCATACTTAATATAATGCTTTTGAATACAATACAATGCATTTTCAGACATTCTGATTAAACTAATGTGTTTATAGACGCATGACGAAATTTCATTTGGTTCTTTAATAATTACGAAGGATGCTTTTAATAACAGCGTCCTTTAAAAGCCGAGACTGTGAGCTTTATTCTAGTTATTGTTCGTGTTTGGTAGCCATGTTACGTTCTTGGTTTTATACCTTTTAGTCTTTTAATAAATTATCGTTTTGCCAAGATAGATTATTGTTGTGGCTGCATTATTTGAGAGCAACACACCAGGCTCGAGAGCAAATCGGGTAGATTTTAAAGATCCTGCTTAATCTTACTATGTTTATCAGAAAGATGCAACACATTGTCATTCAATAAATGATTACAGAAACGACAACAAATGATTAAAATCATATGACTAGATTGCTATGATAAATTTTGTTGCTGTATGTACTGTTTCTTAAAGTTGTTGAAAGGTTCGTGCAAGGCAAGCCGTCGTGAACTCTCTGTTAAGATATCTTGAAGAGATAAGATGAAATCTCTGTCTGTCCATAAGAAAATATTGCATCCTTATGAAGATACCGTCATGATATTAACTTTTTTCTTATGGGCTGTACAGATGCTGCAGCAATAAATTTGTCACTATTGTGCTCCGACTGGCACATATGCTGAACCACTCAGACATTAGGATTTAACTCTCGTCTCAACTCTAACCTGTATTATGTCTAACACCTAGTACATACTATAATGTCATTCTATATTACATCATAATGGGTAAGTTTATTAAAGGTAAGAAAGGAAAATAACCCAATAGACTGCATGAATGGACAGAAAATCTTATCCTCCAGATATTTGAAAAAGAGTAATAGTTTTCTTTTCTTTCCTTTAAAATTACTGTCTAAAGAGAATTCATTGAATTTCACTTAGCCGTAAGCTAAGTGTTAAGAATACCGAAGATTTTTTTGATCGAGACTGTTTATCCTTTTGGACAAGATAATATGTTAAAAGTTTCAATAGATTGCCAAGCAATTTAAATCTTCAAATATTAAAATTTTACTAAGGCAATTAATTACTTGCTTTATTTTGCCTGCCCAAGCTGCTGCAAGTTATAGCAGTTTATAATTTGTGTGAATACTAAACACCGCCCAATACTCAATCGAAGAAAAATATCGAATATATTTTCTTCCCTAAGCGAATTCCTTTGAGATTTTGCTGTGTATATCAAAATTGACAACAAGAAATTTAGGTAATTGTATAAATCAATAAGTCTTCACTAACTGTACAGTAAATGCATGTAAACCTCATTATCAAGTTAATTGAATGCATCTGTGAGCGTTACGCCATTTTTCTGGAACTAAGCTAGAGAAATCAAATTGCCAGTGCCGAAAACTTTACTCAGAGTATAATTTGAAACCATTTTTAGACATAAATGTTTACAAATTCTAGCATTTCCGTCTAAATGAGCATGCAAAGGAGGTCCATAATTGTTGCTTATAATTGTGTCCTCTTCTGGATTTTTTCATCCTTTAGAAAAAGGGCAGCTCCTCAGAGAGTTCTAAAATGTTTCTCCTACTTTTTTGTGACTACGTTCAACTTATCTGTAATTTATTTATTTGTTTCTGGATTGTGGACATTTTACTATCCAATAGATGTTAAATTAGGTTGTTCTTATGTATTTATTAATATTTTGTCGTTTATGCTTTGGTATTCCATGGTATATCAAAGGCGAAACTTAAAACGTCTGATTCTTAAGTTGAACTCTCTCTCTAAGCACCAAAACAATTATTTCAACAAAAACCACGTACTTCTCGTCAATGGTATAGTATTCATTTGTTGCATGTTGACAATAGTTTTAGCTGCGGTGTCTACATACATAATTGATGAAGCAGAAAATGCAGCTGATTTCTGGGCTTTGAGGTACAAACTCAATGATAAAACTTACCGAAGAGTCATAAATCTTATCGGAAGCTACTCATATTTCATAGTGTACATGCAGTTTCCATCTATTATTGTTTTATTGATGTGCGTTCTCATTTATCGTTACGGACTTCACCTTTCATACTTTAACGACCATCTAAAACGTATGGAATTTTATTTAAAAACTGAAGAGTATATTGATATATTGAAGCACTACGATGTTATAGAGGAGAACTTACATTTCTTGAAAACAACACTATCAACGCCATTGTTTATTGCTTTGTTGCACAGTTACTTCAATTTGTATTCAGCATTATCAGTTGTTCTAAATGGAAAAATCATGATCTACATGTTCGTTGAACTAGGCTGTAATGTATTTACAGGCATAGTTCTTTTGACTTTACTAACCATTTACAGTTCAAAGATTCCAAATTATATGAAGAAGATCAAGAACACAGTCGGCTTCTTGATAAATAAGCACGAACAAAGCAACCTCAGAAACGAAAAAGAAATTCGAATACTCAAGAGAATGGAACAAAAAGAAATAATGTACTTGTCTGCTTGTGGTATGATTGACTTTAAAAAGAGCTTTCTTTTGACTGCTTTTGGGACACTTCTCACGTACGGCTTGCTGATTGTAAATCTTGCTCCAAAAAGCGAGTCCTTAGTCTTTTGAAATAACCGAAATAGGTCCTTTCTTCTGTTTTGGTTATGAATCTCAAAGCACTTCAACACTTCACCAAGAAATATTCATGAATGCAGAATTCCCTATAAGCGTGATATCTATAGAGCGTAACGATAGTTGTCTATCCAATAACGTCTCGTCCATTGGAACTACAGAGCAGAAGAATCCTTAGCAGTTATTTAAAAAGCACTTTTTCGACACTTCTTCTTAGCATTTGCCGAACATTTCTTACTTGAATTTCAGTTATCTTACACATCTATATATATAAAAAAGAAAGTCACTCACTGACTCATCAGCAAATCTCCACAACCACGGGGACTAGTAACTTGAAATTTGGCAGGTGGTTGCTTCTTGGTTTGTAGATTCTCACTAAGAAAGGATTTTTCGAAGTTTTAATTAGAATTTTAATTAATTAAAAATTAACTTAAAAGCATATTATCGCACAAAAACCATTTTAACATCATCTTAAAATTCAAAAAATTAGCTTTTTAATGATACCAATTTAATTTCCATGCAACATTCTGATTAATTTTAATTAATTCTTGAAAGTCCTTTCAAACACAATTTCTAACAGTGTTTTTATTCTTATCGTCTGCAGCTTTATCGGAGCATGTGTGGAGTTTTTACATTAAAACTATAAAGGCTTGAAAATATTTTATCACGAGCAACAAGGTACCAACAATGTCTTACTATGCGGACGAAGACGCTGGTATCAGCTAGTTCTTAATATTAAAAAAAAAGTCATTGTATACATTTATACGCGTATGTTCTGTATCTCCTCCCACTTAAGAAGGCATTTTATTTACATACCATCTATGTTTTTCTTGCTACAAATCAGTTAGTCTGATAAGGATAATAGTTCTCTTCGGTTAAGACAATTGTCTCAGAAAAAATATAAATATTTTGGAATACATTTTTTAATCACCTCTCCTGCGAAAACTAGGAATGGAGCAAATTAAGCAGACAAATAAAACTTTATCATTCAATATTGGTAAAGAGTTAAAATTTTAAAAACTGACATTGGGGGCCGTCCATAAATGATGTCACACTTTTTTTCAATATTTTTACCCCCCCCCCTTTGTCACAAAGTGTCACGCTTCACCATACCCCCTCCCCGCCCGTGTCACATGTCACGCTATATTACATAAACATATACTTGCAGTTCAGAAACAAACCACTACGTTTATAAATCATATTTCAAATTTTATTTTTAAACTTGAACCATGTGTTTTAATGACATTTGTGAGAATAACAATAATAATGATTATATGAGTACTTATTTTGTATGAAATAAGATTAAGGTTTACAACAAAAAACCTAATTAATATACAATAGTAATAAAATATTAATATAAAGTAGCAATTGAAAACAGTAGTATTTTGGAATTTGAAATGGAATTTGATATATTTTGCTATAAATCTTGTCCTTGTTTTATTAACACAAAATACTCTTAAACAGATTGAATTTTTAAAAAAACGCCTCAATAAGATCAACCTGTTTGTGCCACTACCAGTTCTACCACTCACCCAGGTGGAGCGACGTATCGTTTGTTGGACATTTCAAGGGTGTGACAGGGGGAGGTTTTCTTCTAATGGTGAAGAATTTCTGCTGTTACCATGTTCTCAGAATCTACCCTGAAGGCTTTTTTCGAAAAGAAAGGAATATAAGTGAAAAAAAATCACATGAAAGTTGTTTTAACCCCGATTTAAAAAATACCCTCAAATTATGGTAACTTCAAAATTTAATCTGCTGATTTTAAATGTTTTTATTTTAACCAAAATGTGTGATGTCACACTTCTTGTTACCCCCTTCCTCCCCCTTGTCACAAACTGTCACAATTTCACGAATCCCTTCCCCCCTCCAAGTGTGACATCATTTGTGGACGGCCCCTTGGATAAAAATATGTTTGGTTGGCAGAAGCTAAAAGGGAAATTTTTAAATATTTTTGGCAGTTCTGCTTCTTTCTTAATTGATGAGCTGCTACAGTACATGCCATTATATTCGACTAAAATTCGTTAAAATAATACATTGGATTAAAAAAACTGAAATTTATCAAATTAGCTATCTGAAAATAAAAAGATTTCAAATATGGTTAAGGATTTGCAGCTTTCGTACTAAACATTATCGTTTGCGTTCAGACGTATTTTTCGAACTGGAAACACAACAGAATTAGGCAGAAGGAAGCTTCGCAATTAGGTTTTTGTATTGATATTCTGATGAACAAAGAATTTTAAGGAATTCTTGCAAAGACAAATTCCATTTTGATGGTTTAATGGTTACCACATAATAAGGAATTTTAAAATGTTATGGAGTTTTTAAAAGAATCAGACCAGTGTGCACAATATTATTTAAAACAGCGTCTTAATCAATGTATGTATCCTTCGAAATTCATGTTCCTCCCCGCTAGTACTTAAAAATGGCTCCACCCTTTTTTTTCTTTTTTTTCATTTCAACATTTTCTTACATGCTAAAATTCTGATTTTAACTTCTACAGATCAGTTATTTCTTATAACTTAAAATATTTTATTGTTGCATATTTAATTATTCCGCACTGAAATCATACCTATCCTTTTCAATTTTTGCTGAATAATTGTGGATTCTTATAACCAAAAATTTTAATTGCGTGGAGTTTAAGCGTTACATAATTTTTTTACTACGTCATTGTGCCTGTAACTACATTTGAGAACCATTTAAATTCAGGAATGAGAAATTTGGTATAATTATTTTGTCTCATCTGTATTAAAAGCATAGCAGAATCAGCAGCTGATTGTATTTTAAAAAAGAGTATGATTATAAGTTAAATAACACAAAAGGACTGTTAATGTTTTGATTTATATTAATAAACAAGTGTTTTATGCAGTTAAAAGTAACAGTATCAAACAAATTCTTTTATCATTAGAATAATTCACGGCTGAATTATTTGTACACTTTAAGATAAATTTTGTGAGAGTCGTTCCGTTATAATGAATTATGAATAAAATTCTGAACGTTTTGACAGGAATATTAATCCTGTGTTCAGGTTTAAAAATCCTGAAAATATGACGGTTGTTTTACGGAAATAGTATTAAAAATACACATTCCATAATTTTTTTCAAAAAAATAAAGCATATTTTGATAAAAAAAAAAAGTAGAAAAACATCGTTTGTTTATTTAAGAAAAATGAAAACTTTTCGTTTTTGGATACTTTATTCCAACTTGCAATGAAAATAATGTATAGTTCATCGTTTAGGCCCAGCTGTTCAAGCTTAATAGCTCATTATCTTTAAAATACTTTTACATAGCAGTGACAAAAATTCTTCAGAAATGTAAGAAGAAGATAAAAGAATATGACGGTTATTTTACAGAAATAGTATTACAAAAAACACTCAATAATTTTTGTCAAAAAAATAAAGCATATTTCAAAGAAAAAAGTAGAAAAACATCGTTTGTTTACTTAACAAAAATGAAAACTTTTCATTTTTGGATACTTTATTCCAACCTGCAAAGAAAATAATGTATAGTTTCTCGTTCAGGCCCAG
This sequence comes from Araneus ventricosus, assembly GCA_013235015.1. Lineage (NCBI taxonomy): Eukaryota > Metazoa > Arthropoda > Arachnida > Araneae > Araneidae > Araneus > Araneus ventricosus. The sequence goes on along the minus strand of BGPR01001015.1, from coordinate 43,125 downwards.
CTGTTCAAGTTTAATAGCTCATTCTCTTGAAAATATTTTTATATTACAATGACAAAAATTCTTCAGAAACGAAAAATGAAGATCAAAAAGAATAGAAACAATATTCTATCGCAATAATAATGAAATTAAGGCAAAATAAAATCGAATCTAAAATCAGTACCGAATTTGTTGAAATTTTAAAAACAATTACAAGTTTAAATATAAGTTAAGTGTTCATATATTTTTATTTTAATTTGCAATTTTTTTAAATTTTAGCAAATTTAGCGTTGATTTTAGATTCTTTTTTATTTGTCTAAATTTTATTATCTAATACTTTCATGACATGGAATGTTATTTTTATATTTGTGCTTAATTTCATGAGAATTTTAATTACTTCTTATGTTATTTATTATTGGAAATGTTTTGATATTTATTCAATTTTATCTTGTATTTTCGACGTTTGTTATGTTCAGTGCTTCTTAAATGTAATTTTATTCTTGGTTTATTAGTCTTGAATTTCTTTTTTCTGTGCTGTAGTATATTCTTCTTCATCACTGGCCTATCTCAGGCCTTACACCCTCCTGGGTAGACTGTGTTGGTGTGGGTTTCAGATTATTATACAAAAGTAAGAAACGCGATATAAATAAATGCATCAGGGTTTTCGAAAATATACATCAAACAAACCAGTTTCAAATTTCATAGATGATTTCTGCTTAATTCACTAATCTAATTTGCACTTCAAAGAATATAGACCGAAATTAAACGGCTAAATTTCTTTCTTTACCATTTAGAGCAAGGGTGTCAAACTGAAATGCCAGTATGGGCCAAATAAACAAGGTGTAAGTTTGTGTGGGCCGCAAGAAAAGAAGAAAAACTTACATTTTATAGAAATGAAGGCTTATTTCGAAAACACAGTTTAAAAAAGGACAACGGTAAAGTTGATATCTTTTTGACACTTGGCATATCTTATCTGCTACCATCTTGCGTACTTCGAAGGATATCTTGTTCCCAGTGATTCATTTCAAAATTGATTAATGTCAGTAATTCTGGAACTAACAGGAGATTTATTTCTTTTCATATGTGAAAATAATTGTTCGCCCTGTTAAGTGCCTTCAAACACGGGAATAATTTCATATGCTAATTTTTAAGTGTTTTCAAACCCGGCTTGCAAATATTTGTAAAATTCAAGCAACCCAACGTCACTGAATTTTGCCTTCAAATCGGAACATCAATGGATCTTTATTATCTTCATTTGCATATTTTATATTAAAAACTATTTTGTATAATTTTTGTATTGTAAAGCAATTTTTACATTGCTTTTGCTTGTATTTTGTAAAAACTGTATAACTTCCAACAATTTTTTTTGCATACCGTTAAGTTTGATGAGCCACGAGTTTGACACCTTTGATTTAGAGACCACAAAGAAGCAAAGGAAACGACTGCAGATGATATGAGCAATGTTAAAAATGTAAAAGCTCATAGATCGAAAGATGTATCTTTCTCCTGTTAACCAACGGTCGGACATTGTATTTGAAACCTATGTAACAAAAAATGAGTAGTATTTGATAGTTTGCGTCCAGTGGTAAATTAAGGTTAGCGGATACTCCGGGAAGAACGATCTTTCCTGCAACGTGAATGTATACATCTCCCGAACATATGAAATGTTCTGCATTCTAAAATGTGAAAAATCCACTTAGCTTGTAATATAAAATTACAAAAATTTATCAATTAAGGTAGTCTATTTATTATTTTATCATACACTCTGATTGTCCAGTCTCATTTCCATAAAATAAAAAAATGCAACCTCTTGACTTCTGCTATGACATAAATCTTGTTCGAAGCAGTTACGATATCTCTGAAAAGGAACAAAGCCGTTTTCATTTGGGGTGTAGTTTCTTACTTCAATCAAATTGGCGAGAAATACGCAGGGCTTGAATCTCTCTGAAAATTTTGTAGAGTAACGATGTCAATGCTGTTTATTGATATGATTTGATTTGACTTTTATCACTGTGGATCCCAGAATGGGGGGTACCTCAAATACGGGGATGAGAAGTAGCCATATAAGTAAACGGGTTCTCGCTTCTCGGGTAGGTGCAATAATGGTGAGGGACTGAATTGTGATTCGCCACAGTGCCCCAGTCACGACTTCGCGGCGGCTAGGTCATTCAGTGTACCCCAGATGATAAGGCAGGGCAGGCGAACTTCTTTGTGGCTTCTCAGATAGCATGTACACTTGCAGCAAGTTTGATTTTTCTTGCTATTAGCTTGTCATAACAAACTTGATGTGGCGACTTTGCAGCGAACTTCCTACAAAGTAACAAAGCATAATCGACCAACCCACTTGCAAAACAGGTTTGCTGTGAAGATGTTATGACGAACCTCAAGCCACGATTGCAAAACAAGTTTGCTGCAAAGATGATAGTTCAATTACAGATAATCTTTGTCTCGGTTTTAAAAAAAACATCTGATTTTTAATAGCGTCTCCTAGACCGTTCTTCTTTTTATTAATTCAATAAATGAATGATAATTTGTAAAAATCTAACTTTTTTATAAAGAAATTTTTGAAACATTTTCCATCTTTTTCCTAAATATAGAACTCGCACTTTAAAGAAAACTATATCGCCTTTTTCTTAATGTTGAACTTTTAACGTTTATAAATAAAATTAAATATAAAAATCAGTCAATGTATGATGAAAAATTATAACTTACGTTTTGTCCCATTTTACAAGTAATTACTTTTGAACCCTAATTTCATAATTTATTCTACTAGCAAAAGTTTCGCTAAGTTATTAGCGAAAACCACCCTCTCTTTGACTTCATATCACATTCTCAACACAAAATTTAAAAAATTGATGAAATCAAGAAAACAATTTTAAATAAATCGTATAGATGAACGATGTATTAGCGCAATCTATCTTCTCCTCTCAGAGTCTAGCTGGCTGAGTGCTTAGGACGACAGGTTTATTAAACGGGATGTCGGGGTTTCGAATCCGATTTTGCCTTCGTACTCTGTTTCTGCTATAGTTTGCAATGAGTTTGACGTGGCAACCTTGTGACAAGTTTGACGTGGCAACCTTGTGACAAGTTTGACGGGTGGTGTCTAACTCGTTCACGTAAACTTGTTTGAAGCTTGCACTCTTGTCGTGTAAAATTTGTTGCAAGCTTGCAGATTTGCCGAGAAACTTTGCTGCAAACTAAAATTGATATCTGGGTTACCTAGGTGGCGTTTCGGAAGCGGAATAATGCCATTTTCCCAAGATTTTTATATATTTGCAGTTGTAGGTTTAATCTTGGAATAAATATAAAATTTCTTCAAATTCGAATTAGGATTTTTTGAAAAGTCTAACGATAATGTTCCCCGCTCCTGAGGAAGAGGTTGCTGAATTATCCCTCGTAATTTCCATTGTTTTGTTTAAAAAGTTGTTACGTAATACATTGTTATCCGAGATACGAGACAAAATATATCTATGACACATGCCATGATTTGGAAAAATCATTGATGAATAAATCACTTTACGATTTTTAATCGTGACTTTACCAATGTATTATTATGAAACACTATTTTGAGTAGCAATTTTAGTTATGTTTTATAAGTTACTCTAGATACCCCAGTAGCACAGAAATATTATATAATATATTCACAATGTTATTCAATATTATGAACACCGAGGAACACCGAATACCGTAATAAAGTATTGTATTGTATGTATCAGTATTTCCGAGATACTAAATTTTTACAAATAATATAAAAACAATGTTTATTTATAAAAGTTTTCATTTTAACTCAGTATATCACTCGATTGGAGGTTTCATTACAAAAACACCACTGGTACAATTATTCTTTAAGATGCTGAATATTATTTCATACTATACAATACAATGCATATGATATTTTGATTTCTACATTAATCAGCATTGTTCAATATTTTAAGGTGAAGTTATTCTTACGTACGACAGATGGCAGCATGATAATACCGAAACAATATATTAATAAGCGTTAAATAATATGTTCAAAAAATATTTTACAAAATCTTCATTTGAATAATAATGTTTACACAATCATTTTGTTTTACTGTATATAAAAGGCGGGCCGGATTCAGCTAATGAAGTTAACCAGAAAACAGCTCTCACATATGGATAATCTATTGTTCTGAGAAAAAAATGAGCGTTATTCTCATTGTAAAAATATGCACGTGATTTTTTTGTTGCGAATCTTGTATTTGATTTTCAATCAATACTCTAATTATAAATGGCGTCTCTTAATACATTGAAAAAAGAATAAATAAATTTCAAAATTATTTTTAAACCTTGCAAACTTATTATTATAATTACTTTTAAACCTTATTGCCTAATTAGCAAACTTAGATATAAGAGCTAAAATTGCTTCCTCTTTGACTTCAAATTTCATTTTAAACTCGAAATTGTAACGATAAAAGATAATTTAATTAAAAAGACTATTCAGAATTAATTGTGAATGTACCTGAAATTTCGTAGAGATCCGAACTCTGTAACTACATTTTATTATCATCATTTACGCTTTATGCTGCAAGTCTCTCTGGCTCAGTGGTAAGTTGCCGGATTGCTAAGCAAAAGGTCTCGGGTTCAAAGCTCGCTGTAAGTAGAGGGTTCAAAAATAACAAAGTATTATCCGGAAGTTCAGCCCTAAGGAATTAAGTGATTAAAAATTTTCCATGCTTCTAAAATGTATTTTTAAAATATTCACTATATTATTATATTATATAATATTATTCAGTATAGTACAATATTATTTAATATGGTATAATATTATACAGTATTATATGACATTATACAATATTATATAATATTATACAGTATTATATGACATTATCCAATATTATGAAAAAAAACATTGTACAGTATTGAAAAAGTCTTACGTTTTACACTGTTTCAATATTGGGAAAAATATTGTACAATATTACTTTTTCGAATTTTATGATATAAGACAGTATCTTGTGCTACCTGGGAGGGATGCGAATTCCCTTTTTGTAATAAGTTATTTGTTTTTCATAACATTTAATAAAATTTTAAAGCCTTTTAGGAGACTTATTTGAAATTTTATTTGAAATTTGTATGGCCGAGTGTTCTGTTTTGTTTATTTGCGGTAAAGTAGGACTTCTGACTTACTCATCAACTTCCGGTGATAATGTTAAGTCAATGGAAACCTTCAAAATTTCAAGACTCGGTTTGAAGATATTAATTAATGTTTAAAGTACAGTTTTCTAATGTTGGCTTAAAGATAATTTGAAAATATTAAATTTCATGTTCCTATTTTAGTAGCTCTCAATATTTACTTCAAATAAGAGTCTGATTTTGTGGAAAGGTTGTCATAATTATTCTTTATCGCTCTTTTTCGCGCTTTGTGTACTCAAGAAAGAACTGATTCGAACTTGGGCACTTGATATGGAATCCAATTGGATTTGGCGATAGTTTTGGGGATTATAGGGAAACGGAAGTGAATCCTGACCACAGAAGTTCCCTGAAACCAAAATAAACAAATCAGAAAACTTGTCAATTCCCTCATTCAAAGAATAAGCACACATTTTTTTTAAGTTGCGTTATTCTACCTTTAAGTGCAATACATTTACTTACTGTACTAAAAATGATGTTTAAAATATTAATTCTAGGTTCTTATTTTTTTGAGTTCAGAATCCTCAAGAAAGAAGCAACCGTTATCGTCAAGAGCAAGAATGATAATCATAACCATAACTGCAAGAAAACCGGGTTTCATTCGATTCGGATTTGTCACTACATGTTCGTAGTGTTTTACGTTTTCTCGATACTGTTGAAGTACTTCGACAAAATATTTTTATAGTGCCTTTTTTCCTAGACTAGTGTCTAATTTTTTTCAAGATGAGCAAAGCACAGCCTCCAGAATTAAAACGGTAAGTTTTAGATGTATTAAATCTATTATTCGATGCATTAAATCTGTCAGTTGCGTGTGGCCATTTTGCTTTAACTTATTCGTGTTAAGTAATTTGTTTTCTTTTTGTTTCAGCTACATGGACAAGAAACTTCACTGTAAGTATAATTTTACCTGTAGAACTTATTTTATGCATAAATTTATGCCTTTTCTATTGGCGGTATAAATTTGTTTTTGATGTCTTTCGTATTCGGTTGTGAACCATCTACGCTTCATTCTTAAAATTTATTTATCTCGACTTACTTGTTTGGAAAAGAATTTGAATTTAATTATATTCTGGAAAACTCTGCACTTCATGTTGTGGAATTTCGTAAAATATTTTATTATGAATTTTTTTGAAATACTCATTTCTGTAATGGAAACGAAATAAAACTTTTGCACATGCAAAATTATTTATTGAACTAATTGGCGCCGTTTGGTTGAGCCCTAAAAATATATAGTTATCATACTAATTACGAGTCAGTTTACTTTTATAATGCTGTAAGTGTTATGGTTAAAAAGAAAGTGCCCTTAGAAATTTATTATTTAAATCGCAAGTTTCGTTTCAGACTTTATAATTGTTACTCAAATAAGGAAGAGAATATTTTACTTTTGGATTATTCTTAATTCTATTCCATAAATTGATCTGTTGATGAATGGAAAGTAGATATTTTAGCAGTGGTTCTAATGCTTGCAACTTCAAAACATAAGGTGTAGGAAAACAATTATTGCATATATGAAGCATACTTAGTGAAAACAAAACTCATTGTACATGTACCGCTTTGCACTAGTTATATATTGGAAACATATTATGCATAAAATGATTTTAAAGTATTGTCTGTAAGTGTTGGCATTAGTTATTCAACTTAATTTCTGTTATTTTATTGTCTAATTAAATATTCTGTGTAATGAGTGAAGAAAGGGAACAGTATCATACTGACTCTCCTGGAATGCCTAATTTTTGTGTCTCTTGTTTCAAATTAAAACCAGCAACCTTTAAAGCCCGTAAAAATATTTTCTAAAATGCAATTCGTTCAGTTTTTGCTTCTATCTTTGGTTGTAATTTTTACATTACAGTAGCTGTAAAGTATGTGTTGGATTTCTTACAGGGCTTAGAAATCAAGTAATCAGTGTTTGGAATTAAAATCTTGGATTAACTTTGTAAATGCTTGCAGGAGTAGAATCTAGCACTTTTGTTACTGTTTATCTGCTAATGTTTATGTACGTTTTAAATCATTCTCCTAATTTTGATCCAGTTTTTTAAGTAGTTTGTATTTATCAGGGATGAGATTTTTTCGCTGATTTCCGCTTTTTTGTTATTTTCGAGAAATTTCCGTTGTTTCCTCTCAAAATCCCCCCCGTTTTATTTTTTTTTTTTTTTTTTCGCCGCAAAAATTTACTTTTCCTTCCGAAAATTCCGCTTTTACACAAGGAAAAGAGATCTTTCTATCCTCCGTTTTTGAAAGAAAATTCTGGGAAAATATGCTCCACTCCACCGGCTAGGAAACTAGCTGATTCATCTTCTATTGACGAATCAACATTATATCGGCAAGCTCTACAAGGATGAACATTCCAACATTTTCTGTGCCATTCAAAGTATTAAGTACCACCTTTTTGCAGAAAACAAAACCTCTGTGGCATATTTTGCAAAAAAAAAAAAAAATTGCATGAACATGTTGAAAAAAATTGGTTGAGAACTTAAGGCCATCTTATAGGGTATACCAAGATGAAGAAATAAAAAAAATGGAACAAAAACAAACTACATAAAAAAAAAGAGGAACTCCTGTCAAAAGAGGTATTCCGTCTTGTGCCCAATAAACTGTAAAATAACTGGCTTCAAGGCATAGGGCGGTGTTCTGTCAAAAAAGCTGTGTGCAAATACAGCAAAAAAGCAGAGAATAAGACTGATGATTTACCTAGGCATTCTAGAGATAATGTAGTCCCGACAACTATACCAGTAATTAAAAAAGAGATACTAATAAAGACTGTGCAAAAACTTTAGCCTCTACTGAAAATAAACTTGCAGAGGGTATAAACACATCCTTTATTGAAGAAAAATCGGTTGGATAGGAGCCCTCCAAAACAAGGGGTTGAAGCATGTTCATGGAGATCTGTTACCAACAAAAACCACACAAATAAAAAAAATGAAAGAAAACCATTTCTTTAACAATTAAGGAAATGTTTCAAATAACAATAATGCTAAATGGATCTGTCATTGTAACTGTACAATTTCTCGACCCCTCTCGGTTTATAAGGTGCAAAATCATTGTGCTGTTACTTTTGAAAAAAAGTATAGAAATAAAACAGAATTCAGTATATGATTCATTATTATAATTTATAAAGAGCTTACTTGACACAAAAGCACTAAGTGTGTAAAGAGCACTTTACACAATTGCATGAAGCAAAAAGAAATTATTTGTTCTTATTTTTATTTATTTTTTAGTCAACTTTTATCAAAAGGCTATTAAATATAATTCTTCTCAGACTTCTGTTGGGTGTATGTTGAATCGTAGTGATGTACTGGTGGTAAATGTTTTAATGTCTAATTTTGTATTTTCTGATGCACCTGATGGTGTGTTAAACTTGTTTGTTAACTTTTAATGCGAATGATTTAATAATAAATTAATATTCTTTTTCTTATTTATACATACTGAATTATAAATAATTAAGTTATTAATTATTATAGTGTAATATTTTCATCATGTTGCATGTTCTGATGTTTTACTTCTTAAAAACGTCTTTCGCGTATAAATTATGGTACAAATTTTTTGCTCGCGTATGATTTCAGTCTTTTTGCTTTTTTGCTAATCTCATCCCTGATTTATTGTGTTGGAGAGAATTCTTATTGCTTACAATCTGTATAAGTCGCTTCTTCAGACAACAGAATTATAAATTTTTCAAGTAGGAAAGTGTCTTTTATTCTTTAAAAATAAATTTGATTGCTTATTATTTTTAGGTTTATTTTGGTTTGAATATTATTTGGACAGTACAAAATAAAGTAGCATTTACTTTGTAAGAAATAACAGGCAATATGTTTGCAGGGTTTATTTTGGAAACTTAAATTTAGATTTTTTTTTTAAATCTTAATTTAAATTAATTAGATTGAGGTGTTTTGTCCATATAAGTAAATAAAAACATAACTTTAAAATTGTTATTTACTTCATGGCCTCACCAGAAAGAAAAGTTGGAATTTAAATATCCTGTTTTATTATTTCTTTTATAAAGTCAAACTTGATATTAATTTAATTAGAATAATTAATTTCTAAACATTAAAATGAATCCGTATCAGATCTATGTATTGATCAGCCACATATTGAAAAGGCTTTTACTGTATATATATTGTGCATCAGTTGTAGTTGGTTATTAGTTTAGTATTGCTAGATTAATATAAATAACTTGTTCTTTCCCTTTTAAATAAATTTTTACTTTTTAGTGAAGTTGAATGGTGGAAGACGTGTTATTGGAATTCTTCGAGGTTTTGATCCTTTTATGAACCTCGTTATTGATGAAGCTGTTGAGAATACTAAAGAGGGGCAGCAAAATGCTATCGGGATGGTTGTAAGTATCTTTGCAGATTAAATTTTGTTCTTTTATTTACTTCAACAGCATTCTAAGAATTTTGGAACATAATCTCCCCTGATTTTTAAAGTTTTGGTATGCAGATTAATATTTATTCTCATTAAACAAAATACCATAGAAGTTCTTGGGACAAGAAACCCCTTTCAAAACTATTGGGTGGAAATTTACTCGACTTATTAGATAACTAACAGGATACCTGACGTTGTTTGGTCTTTCTAGTATCCAAAATGTAGGAAACTAGGAGCGTAATTACTCTTGTTAAATTAAAAATAATTTCCACTAAAATGGAATTACTAAATATTTATTGTGAATCGTCTCTTTAAACTTCTTTTTTTCAGTGTTCTTCCAGAATTATGTTAATGTGTTCTGATGAAAGTTCTTTGTCTGTATTCTTGTTCTGAAGTGTTAAATTTCCATTAATTTGTGTATAAAGTTATTTTTGATGAAATTGTATGTAAATCAAATTGGTGCAACTGAAAAGCTAATTTTGTGAACTTCAAGTTGGTATATAGTTTAGCAACGGCTTCCGAGACTAGCACTTTTGCACGATTTTACACCGGAAAGGGGTGTCGCACGAGTGCATTTCCAGAGTTCTTTGTTAGATCATGCTCAGTAAAATGTAAACAACACCTTTCCATTCTTCACTTCCCCATTTTGATGAAAATAACTGTGCAAAAGTGTAGAGGGTTTCCGAATCTGTTGCTAAACATTAAAAATAGTTTTTGTGATATATTTTCAGAAGATCGCAGAAAAATATTAAAATCTCTTGCTCAATTTTTTATTTACTGAAATTTTAGTTAACTTTTTTTAGGCTTTTGAAAAATTGGCAGTGGTTATTCTGTTTTGAAGAGCTTTATGACAAATTTCGTCATGTTTTGACAAAAATTGTATATTTGTATTAAGGAACACGCTCTATTTTCTATACATATAGATAGATTTGTTGGACAGCTGAACTAAATTCCTTGTGTCCTGTGAAGCTTTATTTTTCTTCTAGCAGTTTCTCTAATATTTTTGAAACTGAAAATATGTATATTGAACATTCAATACTGAAGGAGAAAGCAAAAGGCCATTGTCTTTTATGAAAATGTCTTGCTGATCAAGCTGAACTTTCAACTGTTAAGAAAGAAATATATATATATAACATTAATTACCAGCTCTTTAATGCCTATCTCTTAGAAAAAGAAAGCTAAACTTTAAAATAAAAAATAAAAACCTTTATGCAGGATACAGGAATTTGTTTTAAAAGTTTACTTTTTGCTTTACCCAGTAAATTATTTCAAAACATATTTGCATGTGTGTCATATTTAGATCCCGAATTGTTTAAAATTATGTTTAAAAAAATTTCTGAATTTTTGAAATGGTCATAATTATTCCAGAGCTTTTAGAATTCACTATATTCAACAACCTGACTTCGTATAACTTCCAATTTCTGACAGTGTTGGGTAGCTATATTTGCTTAACCTTTCAGCGGGTGTGCTTACGCAAATTTTGCGACATATCGTGCATCATATTACATATATATATCGTGTTATTTTACAAAAATAAATGCAACTTTTATTTATGTTATCTGTATTTATTAGACTAGTAGTAAACAAAAATTTTATAGATGAAATTGCACTTAAATATATAAAAAACGATAGAAATATGTAATACGATGCACAATTGAAGTATCTCTTGCAAATGTATGCCTGCTGGAAGGTTGACACCTTCTAAATACAGTATTTCGGGAAGAATTATGTGGTCCCTCTATTTGGGAATTTTAGTAACAGAAAAGTGATGTTTCTTGTGTGTCTAAATTTTGAATAGTTGGAGCTTGACCTTTTCAAAATGGAATAATTCCGTTAAAATGTCTGAAATAGAAGGAGAAATGAGAAAATTTCAATCATTGTGAATGCAGATATTTTATGAATAAACTGCTTTAAAATTGTGTTGATTGAACACAAAATGTGTTGGATAACAATATTAGTACTGTACTGTTTTTGTTATAATTCTAATCTAATTCATGTATTCTTATAAAAATGCCATAAAGCATTGTCTGCCTTGTTAGTTGATTAATGTTTTTGTTTTATTTGGCATACATGCCATATACCAGACATCTGGTACGATATGAATGAGAAAAATATTCATGTTTAATTAGTTGTGATGTAACAGATTTGGCTGGCTGAATAATCACTTTAAAAAACTTTTCACTTTTGAATGTAAATAAAATATTTCTAAAATTTTAAATGAAAAAAATGATTTTTTTTATTTGTATGTTTAAAAAATGGGCCTTGGGGGTATTTTTGTAACATTTTTAAATATCTTAATTCTAATAATAAGAAATGAAAAACTCTTCACTTTTGGGTTGCTTCTCGGAAATAAGAATCATCATTGGAGAACATAATAACAAACTTGCAAGAAAATTCAGTGGGTTAAATTAAAATTATTAGAAGTAAATTCCTGTGTAGATAAAGAACTCATAATACTGAAACTCTCATTTGCCAAGGAAATTTTAATGGTTTAAGGATATCTTGAATGCATTAATTTCAAAACTTTTTTGCTGAATTGGCTCTAGTTTTTAAGATAATGTACATTGTCAACCTTCCAATCATGTCTGCAGTAGGGTGATACGAAAAAAGTAAAAAAAAAAAAATCTGATCAGTATACAGCAGGAGAATTTGAATTGATGAGAAATAAAACGAGGGAAAAAATTTATTAAATTTGGTATCGACCACCTAAAAAGTAGCAAAATTGTGCTGTTTCTCATTAATTTTTAAAAATTTCTTTATTATAGCATTAGCTGTTAAATACTTAACTTCTTGAGAGTAATAAATTTTTATCATAATCGGACTATAATTCCCTGTTGCAGATTCCTTTCCAAGTTGTTGAAAATATGTGAAATTACTTCAATATGTAATTTAATTCCTAATCAACATTATAATCTTCACACATCATTTTCTCGATTGAATGCGGCAGATCAATGTATATGCATACCAAAAGTTAAATTTTTTAAAAAAAGAGAATTACAACACCACTTATAAATTACATTTTAAAGTAACACATGAAAAATACACACTGGGGGGCTAACCCTTGATGAAGTCCCCATGCCAGATTCTCTTATTTTGCTTCAGTCATTTTGTTGCTTAAGTTCAGTTTTTGTTGAATGCATTACAAGAGGTTATTTAGGTCTCAAAAGTATCAGATTTATTTATTTTGTTTGTTTAAGGTAACACTTGCAAAACTAAGTTCCAAAGCTGGAATATTTATTTGTTCAGAACATATGTAAAGAATACAGATATAAAAATTAACACGCCTTTAAAAAAAGACTTTCTACCAAGATATCAAAGTAATGGAACAAAGATATCAAGGGAGGTGGAACACACGTATAGCGTAGATGCCAACTGCTATGGGTTCTCCGTAATTACTACGGATTTTTATCGAAAATTTCCTCAAACTACGGGTAGGATTAAAATTTCTATGGGGAAAAAAAAGTTTGTCCCCTTGCGTGTTGTTGTTTTGTTAATCAAGTATAATTTTTATATATGCCTGGGATGGCATTCATCATGTTACCAGTATTGTGCTTAATTTTTTAAATCTTGGGGCATTAAATTTTTTTATTCTTGGATGTTAAATCTTGATGTTAGAAATCATTCCTTGTAAATTTTTTTCATTCTACTGTTTGCTTATAATATGATATATTGGAAAATGTAAATAAATTTCAGAAGATAGTTATTCAATGTTTTATTAATATTAAGCATTTATCAATATTTTGTTTCATGTAGTAATTTTTCAGATTTTTTTTCTATATTTCATGTTACAAAAATGTGATAATAATTTCTAATTCTTCTAATAAATAGTGATATATATATATATATCATTATTAATATAATAGCCCAGATCTGTCTCTCACTGATCCTGTAATCAGGGTTGCGGTGATTTAAATCGACTGATTTTTTTTAAAAAAATCACCGTTTTAAATCATTTATTTTAAATATCAAGTTAATCTTTAATGAAATAAAATTGTTCATGTATCTTTAAATAGTGATTTTAAGGTATTCTTAAATGTATATTTAAAGAAGGAATATTTAGAATATAAAAAAATAATTGATTGAATTGATGTAACTAGAGTACTTTCCATATCTTTATTTTTGAGAACACAAGCAAATTAGATTTTAACCCTTTGCGGCACAAGGCAATAATTTTTTGAAAATATGATGAGAAAACAACATGATTGGGTTTAGTTTATTGTCTAGACATAGAATCTACAAAAAAAGTTTTTTTAAAAAACTTACTTCATTCCGAGGGGGGTCCCCCTTTCGCGTCACTCCACTTCATGAGAACCCCCTTAGATACAGCCACCTTGATGCACTCAAAATTTATCGTTGAATCTTATAGAAAATTATAAATTAAAGCTTCAAGAATAATGGAGCAAAATTTTCGAGCTACTTTGCTAAAATTGTTAAACATCCAGAACTTGAAAAATTTCTTATCTCCGAGTCAAGGAATTTTCCCAAACTTTATCTCTAATAATTTCTATTCCAAAACAAAATTTCATAAGACTGCTATATGCATTCTAAAAGGAGTACTATTAGCCCTATCCTAAACCTATTATTTTCCATTTATAGTTGAATTTAACGGTTGAAGCGAGTGAAATTAGGTGTGCCATTACATTAACTGGCACACTTCGCCACAAAGGTTAAATTGCCTGTTTAAAGGTTTAAACAGGCAATGTTTGTTGAGCATGTGTGCAATGTCCAGATGAAACTATCACACAGTCATGAAATTTGGCACACAAGTAGTCCTGATGGTGACTCAATGCACCTCGAAGCCTGAATTAAAAATTTTATATAGCAAATTTTTATTTAATGTTTTGGGTGAAACAGATTAGGGTTAGAGAAAGCTTCAAAACTTTCGTTTGTAATGAAACAAATGAACAGCTGAGTGTAAAATTCTCCAATATTCTAACATACAATAACATATCTATAGTCAAGAAATGACAATTTTTATTATATTTTTCCTTAATAAAATTGTCTTATATTTCAAAAGTATATTATTTTTATATTTTAGTTCACAAATATTTTTTAAATAGTTGTTACATTTTTGAATTAAAATTTTTAATTTTTTTTTTTTTTAAGAAAGTACATCTTAATGACTGGCATGTTATATATATATATATATATATATATATATATATATATATATATATATATATAATTCTATGACTGTAGGGCTCATTGTCAAATATACAAATGTTAAATATATATGTGTAGTTAAAAAAATCGATTTAAATCAAATAAATAGATTTTTTTGAAAAAAATCGACGACCCTGCCTGTAATGTTCTGATGTCACTAACAATAAAATCCGCGCCATAGCACTGCAAGGGTTAAACAGCATTATTTCATTGTTAGAGCACCTAAATTTCAGTAATTTTAAATTTAAAAAGTAATTGTAGTTCTAATTTCAAATTTAATAGCTCTAAATAGTGAAATAAAATTTGCCATCAATTGATATAAAATTCATCTCGTTATGATCAATAGTTCCCGAGAAATTTTAAATTATATTAATCATGTATTCAAATTAATTTCAGTTTTTTGATAGAAAGTAGTAAAATCACGTCGGTGGTATATCATGTATGTGATATAGTTTGGATGCCACAATGTATCTGATTATTTATTGCAATTGTGATATAATTTGATATTTTTGGGCAACGTTTGACAAGCAGAGAAATACTTTGTTTTAATTAGAATTTCAAAAAAGAATTCCTTTGAAATTTTAACTTTTGGCTTGTGTTTGACAAGCTGAGAATTTTATGGTTATTGAATTATTATGTATATATTTTTTACTATAATTTAATACTTTACAATCATGAATTAGTTGACTTTTTTACAATGAATATTATTTGCACCCATCATACCATGACCAGTGATTTTCTAGTTATTATTAGAATACACCCATATATATATATATATTTCTTGTATTATTTGTTCACTTAAGATATTTTTCTTAAAAATAGAATTTTTATTATTAAAATGTGATGAAATATATAAATTTTGATCCCAAACCTGTTTCCGTGTGAATGCGCGTGTCCGCCACTCTCGTAGACTTTTTGCTACAGACATTGAGCTTTCCAATGTTGGTATGTATGCATATAGTACAGATTATAGAGACTCCAACACAAAACTTTGCACTGTACATAAGAGGAAATCATGAAAGCTTTTCCATGAAGTAACTGAACTAGTTTCTTTAATTTTCATTTTATTGGACTTAATGCAACATGCATTTTTACCATACCATTATGATTCATCTATTTGTTGAAATTCATTTCTTTATTTCATTCATTAATATAGTTTTAAATTTTATTCTTAACTTGCATTTGTTATAGATTTTATGATTTCTATATATATTTATCTTTTAATTTATTTACTACTCTTTAATATTAAGTTGATTTATTGCATTGATTTATATTTGAGACGGTTTCGTTGCAATGGTGCGTACATATTACGATTGAAGTATAATTTTCACTTTGTCTCAAACTAGAGCCAGTCTGACAAAAAGAATGCTGGATTCACCACGGACTACATATAACCACTGGAATATCTTTGATTTAAAATCAGTGTTGATCTATTTTAATAGATAGGATGGAGTGTCTACTTAATGGGTGTATGTGGGGGAATGTAAAAAAAAGTCCCAAGATTTGCAAATTTAGCAAGAAAATATTTTTCGGCTCCTGCAAGCATTATTTCCTAAAGCTGATTTATATGAAACCAAAACAGAATAGATTTCTTCCTGAAAGTGCAGAAAAATTATTATAAAGTGCATTTAAAAGCACATTTTTAAATTATTCGACCAAATATCTGTTAATATTTGCCCAGACTGAATATTCGTTACATCCCTATTAATTAGTATCCAAGATTTTACTGCAATAATTTTTCAGTGCCTTATTCTGCTTTTATAGCAGTTTTATTGATTGAAAATATAATTATATTCTTTTGCATGAGCAGGATTTTCTGAATACTACCTGTAATATGCAGGAAATCT
Organism: Araneus ventricosus; assembly: GCA_013235015.1. Lineage (NCBI taxonomy): Eukaryota > Metazoa > Arthropoda > Arachnida > Araneae > Araneidae > Araneus > Araneus ventricosus. The sequence goes on along the minus strand of BGPR01001015.1, from coordinate 26,629 downwards.
TATTTTAGTTTTGCTAGGCAATAATTAAATTCTGTTGGATGAGTATTTTTGTGTGAAAATTTAATGCATAAAAAGGCTAAGGATAGCATATTAAGCAAATTTGTGATAGTTGATTGTTTAATACAATTTTTAAAATTTTATAGAAAATGCCTTATTTTGAGTATTTTATATACATTTGAATAATTTAATTTCATGAATTGCTTGACTTTTCAGATGATTACTCTAGTTGACTTGTATATTTTTATGAATATTCTTAGCCTTTATTTTTAATTAGACTGTAAAACTAATAATTTCTAGCTTTATTATTTTTATTTATTATTATTTTCAATTTAACCACTTAACAGTTTTGCCCGAACCCCGTTCGTGCACTGCAGAAGGGGACTTCCCTTATTTTCCCGAATTCCTCTTCTGGCAGGTCATTTTTCTGAGCCAATTCACCGATTTTCCTCGCTTTTTCATTTTCTTTACTTTGCAATGTTCCTAGTAAATGGCTCTAGCAGTCTAAAACAAGTATAAACCACTTTTTAGGTCCTTTTTTCCCCCACAATAAAAATTATATCAAAAATTAATAACATATTTGTAACTGCTTTGACTATATAAAATAAATTTGAATACAAAATTGCTTATAAAAAAATATGCTCAATTTTGGACACAATATGGTAGAAAAAAAGGAATTGTGTTTAAGTTGTTAACGAAATTATTTTAAGCTGATACATGTGTCTTGTTGACTGTTGTATTTTATGCGATATCTACATTTCTAACTTGTGTCCCATCTTGTTTTAGGTCATTCGTGGCAATAGCATTGTTCTTCTTGAAGCAATGGAGCGTGTCACCAACTGATATTTCATTTATCTGATGAGTCATCTTGTAAAAATACATATTTCATTTCTGTTTTGTTAAATATGTATTCATAAAATTTCATGTGTTTCTTTGAAAAGTTGTTTTGTTTATTAATTTTGGAAGCCTTGAAATAAATTTTCAGATGGATAATTAACACATTGAGTCATGTTGACACTAATTTGTTTTGAATATAACAAGCAAAATTAATATTCAACCAAAAGTAAAGTTCTAATAAAATAGATACCAGTGTAATTTCCTGAATCGTCATAATTTTCTGTTTCATATGACTTCACTTCTGTTGCTATAACCAGATGTCAATTTTATTTTTGGGTATGGACAGTTATTAAATAAGTGTTATTTTCTTTGTTAAACTTTATTTTTACTAGAATGGAACAAAATTTAACTAAAGTGTTTATCATGTGCATAGCAGACTTTGTAAACATTTACCACTTGTAACTTCTAAAATTTATAAGAGGGGGGGGGGGGATACATAATTTCTGCGGTTATTAACAAAAATTTTTTTGTTTTAAAAAATTTAAATGCAATAAAGTTCACTTAATTTTTTTTATTACAGCAAAATTTATTTTTGTGTTTTTAAGCTGATTTCCCTTTTCGCTACATTTTTATATAATTCATTTATTATTGGGAGACGGATGATGCCTTATCACTTGCTATATTTGTGTTGAATGAATTTTGATTTTGTGAAAATGTTGCAGCAATATTTTTTTTTAGTATACCCAAATACTGTTGGTGAATGTTATTGCCAATGTTGGTTTAAGAAATGTCAAAATGAAAATTTCAACTCTTGAGGATAGGCTTGATATGGGTGGCAAAGACAAATTGAGGATAATAGTAAAGTTGGAAGCGTACATCATCAGTAAGGAGATAGCCAAGATATTTTCATTGTGTACCATCAGTAGCAATGGAGGTTTATGAATTATGCTTGAATATTCAGCAGTGAATATCGGTTTGCATATCTTGTTCTGATGAAAAGAAGTTTTTAATTTGAGTTGTAAAGAATGATGAGAAATGGATCCTTTAAACCAATGTATGAAAAAGACAATCTCGTAAGAAATGCCTATTCCTGCAACAAATCATGGTGTACCAACCTTGTTATACAGCTTTCTCTGGCTAAATTCAAACATGTTCAGTATAAGTTAATTAATCTTGGTATTATAAGTTTATTTCAAGAATTGGCAATATACAGTATTCTGAGATTCTTGCGTTTTATTTCTGAATCACAGAACACCTTTCTTTTTTTTTAAATTATTTCTGTGTCTGGTTTGAAATACACTGTTGGACACTGAAAAGTTATTTATTTACTTTTATTACACTTCAGAAATACAGTGGAACCTTGGGAATCCGAACATCTTTTTTGTAATTTTTTCAAAATTCTTTTATTAAAAATGAAGGGAAAATTGCATACAAATCGGAAATAAAGCTAATGTGTATTCCTAACTTATTAGAAACATTAGAATTGGTATTTAAGAATAAATACAGCACCTTAATGTGTACAAAACAAAGTCTTATCTTTAGACGCAAGGAGCTAAACCTGCTCGATGATGCAACTTGTACCTAGTTCTTTCCACACTTGCACAGAGCAACCCAAGTCTCTACTGTCTTGCATAAAGAGTATTTTATCAAATTTTCCCAGATAATCCAAACAGAGGCCAGCCCCAATTAGTTCAGATTCTCAAGGTTCTTGTATATTTGAATTACTATTTTTAGTTCACCTCAATTTTTATTTTAAGAATTTCTAATAATCCTCCCTAAATATCTAAAAAAAAATTACCTTAAAAGTTGAAAGTAGCATATTTGACCTAGAAATGGATCCCAGATTAATGTGTAAATTTCAAGTTGTGTTACTGTTTGCTTGCTATTGTGGAAGAGTTCTTGTGACAGATGCATGTATTTTGTTATAGAAATGGATGGTCTATTATGAACTTTTGGAAAATAATTAAACCATTTCTGCAGACATTCACTGTCAATCAGATAATTTGAAAAGTATTTTTGCCATTAAATAATCAGTATTAGTCAATTGGTGGAGTGGATCTTTCAGAAAACGTGTGATTGCATTTGACATTGTTTACATAACAAAAGCTTTATACATTTGTATAGGAAATTCATCTTCCTCCATAAGTGTAGGTATGACACTTGGATTGTTACCTGATTAGGTCACTTGTGGCATTCTCTTGAAAGCAAAGTTTCTGTTCTGAATAGGACAAATTTCAATATAGGAATATTTTGAATTGAAACTGAAAGCAAAAAATGTAAAGTTGTCTAAAAGGCGGACAAATGTTATAGAATGTGATGTGGGCTCAATGAATGGTTAATTTTATGTGTCACTGTTTTTTTCTCATTAGAAGTAAAATTTAACTATTTTCATTCAACTTTGATAAACTTGCGAGATAGTATCGATCATTTTTATGCATTTATTGTAGCATTTTTTAAATTTGTATTGAATCTTATTCAACTAACTTCTTGGTTATTAATTCACGATTCTCTTATTTATAACTGAAACAAGCATCTTGGAGATAGGCAAATCCAGGAGGATGCTACAAGGCTGCCCCCTGAACTAAAGAATTCGTAATTTTTTTTTTTTTAATCACTACACCTGTTTGTTCTCAATATCCTTTTTTTAAAAAAAAGATAAGACATTGCTTTCTGGCTTGAAAATTACTCTGCTTTTTATAGTCATTCCACTTGCATTTGTAGCAGTGACACGGTCAAAAACATTTTTCAGGTGGTTATTTAATTGGGGTTTTACTAAATTATCGAAAGTATTGTAGTGTCAAGTCTAAAATTAAATTTTTATTTACATAAGCCATGAGATTTGATAACTTGGGCAATGGGCATTAGTGATTGTTTTGCCAGAGTTCTTTATTTTCATTATAGAATTACTGAAATTAATACTTATTATAATTGAGCATGAATTTGAGAATTTGAATATGTTATTACCTTCGTTCACTCCAGTAAAATTTGGAAATGTTGCGTTGATGCATATTTTTTGACCTCAGCCCCCCATACCAAAATCCTAGATTTGTCACTGCTTGGAGAAATTGTTGGTAGAATTTATTTGGTTCTTAGAACAAAGTCTATATCCACTGAACTGTATATACCCTGGTAAAGAAAACAAAATCACTAAAAACAGTTTGATTTTAATAAATGTGTTAATGACAAGTACTCTATACAAAATGTTTGTAGTAATGTGGTAGTATTTTATTGCTTATAAGTAATTGGGTTTTCAAAATAAAATTTTCAATTTAATGTTGAATTTCATGTATTTATGTGAGCAGGGCATTATATAAATTGAAAATACCAATAACTCGCGAGAGCTCATTTGAATAATTTTTGGCAGGAGTTGACTTGCTCTAAAGTGTATCAAGTTCAGGATGCCTGTCACTGTAAACTTGGTAACTCAATAAAGCATGCTGACTTTCAGCCTGTAGGTTATTTTTGGACTGGGAAATTCAATTTAATAGTCTTGCCTTAAAAAACACAGGGTAGCAGTTGATTGTGTAAAAACTCCATTTAGTCGTAATGATTTACAAGTAGAAGTTTATGTTGGAGAATTATTAAAATTAATTCTGAAGAATGCTAATTCAAATTTTTGCTCGAATTTGTTTGCATTATATGACAATTTAGAACAGCAGATTCACGCACTTGAAAAAATACTTGGTGTTACAATTGATAAAAGTTCAGCTTTACTTTATCCTTTGGTTGAATCTTTTATCCCCGAGGATTTTCTTAGAGCTTGTCAGCGAAGCTTAACTTTTGATCTTGGCAGCAATTCAAAAAAGAGTTGATAGTTCAATAAAATTTAAAAAAAACAGAAGTTGAATTTGAAGAGAGAATTAACTTGGCTATGACTGGCTTCGTTTTGAAGGATGAATCCTCATTTAAAAATGGAAGTAAATTTTAAATAAAGGTAAAATGTGTACTACAACTAGTTTGTTGAAGTACTTCTGCTACTGTAGAGAAGTTCTGCAGTAGTAAACACGAGTCGACGAATTGCTTTAAATCACAAAATATGTCTTATAGTGAAAAAATCAATTTTTTAAAAAAAGTAAAGATTATTGTTTCAAAGCTGGCCATAGGGTAGGAAAATGCTGGTGCTGGTTTAACAGGATGCATTATGCAATAATGTGTACTGAGTCAAATAAAAATGTAAATAAGCCTACATCAAATAATTCGGAAAAGGAAATTAAAGAGCAGAATAAATCGGTAAATTGACTGAGTATTTCGAACACTCCACAAGTTTTGTTGCAGACTTCGAAAGTTAAAATAAAAAGTAAGAACTGTAGTTTGACCGTAAGAGCAATATATGATTCGGGATCTCGAAAGTCTTATATTAGAAAAGAAATAGCATCTGTTTTATGTTTAGCAACTTTGGTCTCTTGCACTTTTTGGAGGGAAAAGGATTAACGAGGAGCTTCATATTGTCATATGTTCATCAAAAATTGAATTAAGAAGCTCAGATGGACATTTTTATTGTAATTTTGATATAGTTTATCAGGATATTATTTGCAATGATGTTCGCTCTGTTTCATTTGGCCCAAGGATTCACAAATTAAAGTCTGTGAATATACAAATGTTTGATATAGAAGACAATTTGGGGCCAATTGATGTTCTTATTCGAGCAGATGTTGCTGGTAGGCTTCTTACTAGAAATAGAAGAGTTCTATCTAGTGAATTAGTAGCCTTGAAATATTATGTAGGATAGACTATTACAGGGAAAACTAACTTACCCTCTGAAAAAGAAGATACAGCTATGATGGTAATTTCGATGTTTGTAAGAGAAACAACTATTTTCAATCTTGTTAGTCTAAAAGTTTTAGTGATAAGTGACCCTGTTGAAATGGAATCCAAAAAGGAAAACGGATACCTGACCAAACTGTATTTTGAAGAAACTGTCAGAATTAATGAAGATGGAAGATAAGTTTTTCTCCCGTGGAAAGGAGATTGCCGTCCTCTACCCAGTAATAAAGAGCCTGCTATTAAACAATTAGGAACATTGCATCACGAAAACTTGTTTACAGCTTATGATGATGTGTTTAAAGAATAGGCATCATTAGTTATAATTGAAAATGACCCAGTTGAATCGTCGTCTTGCCACCACAAACACTATTTTTCCCACAGACCTGTTGTAAAACATGGAACAACAAAGGTGCATCCAGTTTTTGATCCCTCTGCCAGACAAGTTAGGTCACCATCACTGGACTAGCTTGGAATCTGGACCTATTTTATTGGAACTGATCCGTAGTCTTCTTAGATTCAGAAAGCATAAATATGGCATTGATGCTGAAATAGAGAAAGCTTTCTTGCAAATAAAGTGTGCGACCAGAAGATAGGAATAATTTTTTTGGTGGAGTGGAAAAGAAAATGTAGATCCGAAGATAATGCAACATGCTCACTTGGTGTGAAAAGTAGTCCTTTTCTCTTGGAAGTTGTATTAGAACATCATTTGAAAAAATATCTAAAGAATTCAACATATAATAAGAGAACAGTTGTTATACTTCTTTGAAGTTTTTATGTGGATGATTTAATTACAAGTTTGGACAATGAATCGGAAATGTTGCCTTTTATTGAAGAGTGTCATCATATCTTTGCTGAAGGAAAATTCAACTTGAGAGGATGGAAGTATACAGATGATGACCCAGAACAGGTTACTTCAGTTCTAGGATCGATTTGGAATTGCAGAGAAGATGAATGAAAATTAATCTGGAAGCATACAAACTTAAAATTGTATTGAAGATAGTAATTCTTTCCTTTACACATGGAAGTTTTGATCCTGTCGAGTTTTTATTTCCTGTCCTCTTGATACCCAAGCTAATGTTACAAAAGATGAGGAAAGACAGTATCTTATGGTATAGAGAAGTTGAAGATGGAATTTATAAACTAGTCTGAAGAGTTGAGCTCCTTGAGTAATTTTTCTGATAGCCTCTGTTTTTCTCCTGCTACAAGTGGTCAACATTGAATTAGCATTCATACATTTTGCGATGCCAGTCAATTTGCATACGCAGCAGCAGTTTTTATTCACATTTGAGTATCCTGATGTTGTTCATGTAAATCTTTTGGCTGCCAAGTCGAGTCCCCAGATAAAACCATCACAATTCCTCGTCTTGAGTTCTTCCTGCAACGGTGGGAGCACGATTGTGCTGATCTATTCTCACAGCACTCCAGTGGGACAATGTCGAGCAACACTACTGGACTGATTCCACCACTGTATTGGGTTGGATTCAGTGTGAAGAACTTTGGTCAGTTTTTGTGAATAACAGAGTTCAAGAGATAGGAAAACTGATTGATCCAACTTTGTAGAAGCATCTTCCAGGAGCACAAAATCCTGCTAACTTACCTTCAAGAGTGTTCTGTTCACTAACTCTCGTGCAGTAGATGATGGGAGGCACCTAAATGGCTTCTACAAACTGAGGAACCAGTTACCAAACCTGTTTTTGACAAACAATCTGTTTTGAAAGTAAAACGGAAAAGAAATCCAACTTCCAAGAGTCTTCCATTTGTGCTCTTTAAATCAAACTGAAAATAATGAATGCGGCGGTAAAGACAATAAAGAAGACTCCATTAGCAGATATAATTCAGGTTTGTACTACTATTATTTTTCAAGTTCTGATTGGATGCTTCAAATGGCTGCTTGGATGAAAAGATTCATTTTCAACTGTAGGAATTCAACTTCTCGAATCTGTGATGCATTATCACATCAGAAAATAAAACAGGCAGAACTAAAGATTGTGAAAAGGATACAAGACGAATACCTTATTCATGAAGTCAACAAAAAGAAATTGAATTCTTTAGCAACATACTAAGATGGATAAGGAATCCTTAGAGTGAAGACAGAAATAATGTATCAAAAGATTATCAAGAACCCTATCATTTTACCATCTCATCACTAAGTTGTCGAGAGACTGATAATGACTGAACACAAAGAGAATTCACATGCAGGATTACAAATGCTTTGAATATTCTACATGATCATTATTGGTTTTTGAATAAGAGAAAAACTGTTCAATCAGTATTATCAAAATGTGTTTATTTGCTTAAGACACACCAAAAGAAATGTGTCAACCCCCTCTACATCACTTCCAGAAAATAGAATCAAAGATGTTGCAGTTTTTGAGATCATCAGTTTTGATTTAGCTGGACCACTGTATTTAAAAGGAGGGAGTAAAGCGTGGATTTGCATATATACGTTTGCTGTCTTCAGAGCTTTGCATTTTGTACTTCTTTTGCCATAAACTACTGAAGCTTTTCTTCAAAGTTTTCACAAATTCATCACAAAAAGGGAAAGACCATCAATTGTGTATTGTGACAATGGAAGCAATTTTATTGATGCTTCAAGTTATTTGAAATCAATCAATTGGGCTGAGATTGCACAATTTAGCAGTGTACGAAGAATACAATGGCTTTTCAATCCTCCTACTGCCTCCTGGGGGGGGGGGGGCTGGGAAAGATTAGTTGGTGTAATGAATCAGATCCCAAGAGGAGTTCTCGGAAAAACCTTTTTATCTTGCGAAGAAATGGTCACCTGTCTTATGTGATACAGTCTGTTATAAACTGTGTCGGAAAGGGATTCTGAACTGATACCTTTGTCACCTAACTCACTCTTGCAAGATTTTTGACAAATTGGTGTTCCTGATTTAGATCAAGTAGATGAATTTCTCAATAAAAGAATAAAATATCGCCAACAGTTAATAACTGGTATCTGGAAAAGATTTAGGTCGGAAGTTTTGGGACTTTTGATTCTAAGAAATGAACACAAGAAACAGGGACGTGAAATTAAGTTTGATGAAGTTGTGCTCATTGGAAGTGGTCATGTTAAATGTACCGACTGGCCTTTAGGTGTCGTTATTGAATTGTTACCTGCAAAAGATGGTGTTACCAGACTAGTGTGCTTGCAAACATATAAAGGAGAACTTGTACTGCCTGTACAGAGAATTTTTCTACTTGGAAGTTTCCTCATCCTGGTTCAAAGACTGTCAAAAGGAAACAAAGCATGAAAATGCTAACAACGAGGTTTCCAGTGAAACTTCTAGCAATGAACGCTGTACCTGTTACTTTAAAAACAAAAAGTGGGAGGACTGTAAAAACAACCCCTAAAACTGGACTTATAAATATTTCATATTAATTTTAAATGTTTTTTGCAAGTTATCTTCCAACAACTTAATAAGGTGGGAGGATGTCATATCCACAGAACCCTTTTTGTATTAATTCAGGTGTGCACGCTATGCTAACTGTAACCTTTTATAACTAGGTTGAATAATAGTTTTTGTTTCAGTTTCACTTCCTTGTTCTACTAATAAACGTCTTCCTTAGAAAATGGCTGGTTATTTGTCTTATATGAATCCAGAACTGTTTTAAAGCCCAGTTTTTTAAAAACTTATTTTTCATTTAAGCAATTACAGTTGTTGATATGCTGCTAGTGTAATGAGTTATTTCTTTGCATAATGGATAACATAATAATTATATCAATATCTCATTCAAAACTATCACCAAATTAGTACAAAGATGCTTGATATGAAGTGAAAATTATAAATGTCAAATCACTAACTTCCTTTGTATCTGAAAACTGATATTTGGTACTCGTTGAACTCATTCATTCACCAACTTGGTTTTACACATTTAAAACTACAGGTTTATTTGGCAAGTCTGTGAATTTTAGGCAGATGGCTTTTTCTCAAGATGCCTCTTAACATCTATGTTCTAAGTATGTTTAGATAGTATAAAATTCATGTATAATAGTTACAGGGTTATCCATTTAAAATGCAACCCTAGAAAGTGAACGAAAAAATTCTTTAATATTTATAAAAACTTTAAAAAAATATATAGTAAGTATATAAATGGCCACCATGGGCATCATGACAGACTTTTGCTCGGTAGTTTTTTCAAGCATTCAAAACCCAAATAGAGTGGATGATGTCTTCAGCGTTTTTAAAGGAACAGCTATTGCTTGCAGATTATTCTTAGAAGCTCAATCTTTTATGTAGTTTTGTTGTATTAACGTCCTGTTTTGAAGCAACACGAATGCTGTTATGGGATGAACCTCAGTCAGATGATGACACTGAGCTGGAGCCCCTTACTCCAAACTTCTGCATCATACCAACGCAAGGATGTTTGGCGCCCTACGTTATAATTTATTGTGGAACAGGTCGAATACACGATGGATCTTCATTGGAATGTGGTTTCGAACCTGGAACCCTCCAGCCCCAAAGCACCTTACCATTAAGCCACCGCAGCCTCGCGATCTTTTATGTAACCCCAAAGAATAAACATTAACAGATCCAAAAATTTGGTGTAGAGTGAAAACCATGGTTGCAATTCACAATCTCTCGCCCACTAAGCAGATTATTGTTCTTGTATCGTTTACTGTCATGCAGAATATCCAATAGATTGATATAGATAGCCTGAATATATGTTGTGCCAGGTTTCATGTCATTGCTTGGTAACATGGGCTGAGATGGCCCGTGGTGCCAAAGTTGGAGCATGAAGAGAAAAAAAAAAAACGCTTTAATAAACTTGAAAAATTAAGTCATATATTGGATTTAATAAGACCACTATATATTCTTAACCATACCTGAAGTTTAAGAATTTTCAACGTATTATTATTTAGTCATATGTGCTGGCAAAACATATGTATTTCTAAGTAAAAATTTGACATTTAGAATACAGATAGAATTTTTAAAAATACATTGGTTGAGAGGTACCATATTGTTGCCTTGCCTAGTTGGTAAAATTACTTAGGGACGCTTCTCAGTGTAGGTTGCATTTTATATGTATAACCTTGTATTTTATATTGAGATCTATGTCCCTCTTGGTATACTGAGAGATTCAAAATTAATATAACTAAGCACACTTCTGGTGCATAATTGATTTATTTAATTTTGAATTTATATATTAACTAGCTGGTATACTTGGAAGAAAAATATTTTCATGTTTAATATTTTAATGTAAAAATATTCTATAAAAGTGTTTTTTGTAATAAAATACACAAAATTTTTTTATCGTCTAAAAGTTTAAAAAAAAATATTAATGAGAATATCAGTTGAACCAAATAATTTTTAAAAACTGCCGAAAGCTAATTTTCTCTTGAAGTTGTCAGTAATTTTTAAGGAATGATGCATGTTTTAAATAAGCATTGCAAGGCGCGGAGGCAAATAAAATGGTTTAAAATATCCAATATTTTCATTCAATATAGGAATGGAAACACTAAAGATAAAATTGTTTTATCTAAATATGGAAATAGTTTTCATTTAAGAAAAAAAATAATTAACTGTTGTCAAAGCTTCACTAAACCTTCATGCTATATAGTATTTGTGAGCAAAATTTATAGAAATGCTAGTGTGTAATTAGGATTGTTTAGCCTTCTAGGTCCATCAGCAGAAGAACTGGAACTGTACATGTAGAAGCATGGCTGTTTTTAATTAATAAATAATTAACCACTTAATTGACACGAAACTTCCACAATAACCTTCCTTATGATTCTTAGTATTTGTGATCAAAATATGAAGAAATCAAATCACCGCTGAATCCAGTAATCGCCATTCCTCTTGTAGGGCAGTATCTAAATCTCTGAGAGTGGCTGGAGGTGGGAAACGTCTACATACAGCACGGCCGAGGGAATCCCAAAGATTTTCAATTGGATTAAGGTTTGGCGAGTAAGCCGGCCACTCCATACGCGCAATCCCCCCCTCACTCTCTAGAAAGTCGTCAACGATGGCTATGGGGATGGGCATTATCGCCCATTAAAACGAAAGAAGGACCAACTGCTGTAGCGTACAGTTTCACAATGGGGTCTAGGACTTCATCTTGATACCGTACAGCCGTCACAGAACCTTGCCTGTAGATGTGCAGGTCGGTGGGATATCCCAATGAAATCCCTGCCCAGACCATGATGCTTCCACCGCGGAATGCGTGATGTTCTCGGGCCGATTGCGTATGCCTTGTTCCCTCCAGACCCTTACACTCTTATCATCGGGTTGTAGGGCAAATCTGGACTAATCTGTGAACATAATGTTGCCCTAATCGGATACAGTCCAATTCACATGCTGGCGGCACCACTTTAATGATGCCCCTCTGGATTGGACGGTTAAAGGAACATAAACTCGTGGTACCCGGGCGTACAGGCCATTCATGTGCAGCCTTCGACGAACAGTAGTGGCAGATATCGTCTTCAATGGCCGCTGCAACCACAGATGTCGCACGTGTGGGGGTCGATCTTCGATTCCGCTTGGCTACAACAGCAATATATCAATCTTCCGCGGGGGTCGTAACCCTTGGACGACGGGATACAGGTCTTCGGACAACTGTTTGGCTGGTTTGGAATTGTTTCCATAATCGTAAAATGACGGAATGATGAACGCCGAAGAAAAGAGCATCATCTGTGATAGACTGCCCAATGCGGCCGACAGCTCTCAGGATCTTCCATTCGTCTTCTGGAAGCCATAGAAATACGTCTAGCTTGAAAACAAATCGTATGAATGTTCTAAATATCTTTCATCAGCACTTACTTGCAACTCCTGTAACCCTTCACAATGCCGGCTTTGTATACGACTGCCTAATTTGCATATTTTTCGGCGCGAAACCGTGATTGGCTGTTACCTAACATATTTGCATACTTCCTTCTACCTTTGCAACAAATTTCAGCTTCTTTATTCAGATTTGGCTTACGGAAATTAACATTTTCCTCTCCGTGCTTAACTTTTGGAAGCGAGTGTAATTAGCTAGATGAATAAAATTTGGTACACAGTTTTATCATTAGAATTGTCGATCCAAACCAAAATTTTTATTTCAACAATAAAAATGCAAATCATTAATTTTATTTAAATTTATCATTCACATTTTTAATGTCTATAATATGTAATTTTCTGGTCTTTAATTTTCGCGGCCGTCATATTGACGTGCATCGAATTATCGCATTTTTAGGCTTGTAAGCTAAAATTCAATCATTAATTAGCTTTATAATTTGACACAAAAATTACTTAGAAACCATAAGCATCTCAAGTATTCTATGCCTTCTTAGATGAATGAAAACGACAGCCCCTTTCCAAAAAAAGTAGGGGGTCATCTTATTAGATAGCAAAAAATTGCGAGACTTAAGAAGGTCTTGGAGTTTTTTTCCCTCAGTAAGAGTGGGAACTCTATATTCAGTAGCTTGAATTTCCTATAGCGTACAAAACATATGTCTCAGTTTTATTTATATAGATTTTATTTTGAAAATTCTAAATATAAAGAGTACTTTTTAATGAAGTGTAGAAAAGTTTCCAGGATCTGTTTGGAAATGTACCATTGTGGAAAAATAGGCTTAATTGGGTAGTTCTAAACATAAAATATCGATGTGCCCGGAAGGCAAAGAACGTGTTTTTTTTGTCCTTGGAATCCCTTTTCTCACCCAGAATCTGATGGATTCAAAATGAGGCACTATGTCAGGGATGGGAACTTAAGGCTGCCTATGTGGCCTTTTTGAGTTTCTTATGCAGCCTAACCAGTTATTTACAATTTGCATAGAAATATGTAGGGGAGAGTGGGGTAAAACTGGGTACTCTTGCTTCTGGCAATATTGGTTCTTTCTAGTGGACAGGTAGTGAATTACACTTTGCTAGTCAAGAAAAAGGAACAGTCAGAGTGGCGTGTTGCAGCTGTTGAATTCACTGCGTCTGTGAAGGTTTATTTGTTTTAAGACGTCAACTCTCTAATGTTCATTTGATTTTAAACTGTCCTTACTTAAAAGTCATTACACTTTTGAACAGGGTTCGTACGCTGCATGCGTTCCATTTACATTTAGTCCTTAAAGTCCTTACAAATCCTTATTTTTATGCCCCTATTTTTTAAAAAGTCCTTGAAAGTCCTTACTTTTTACTCTCGCGTTATTAAAAAATTTAAAATTTCACCGATTATCGATTATTCTAATTCCTCCTTCTCGTCGGTCTAATCTCGTGCCACCGTGGTTCTCGGAATGGGGTGGGGGTGAGGGGACGACACTACTCGCGTTCTAATCATATCCATCATGCTATTGGAAATAAGAGGAGTTACAGATGGCCTTTATTGGTCCATGGTTCCATAGGAATGATGTCAAAGTGTTGTTACCATTTTAGAACAGTATCAAAGTGATAAACCTTTAATTCCATTTTTTGCCAGTGAAGTTTTTTGAAACTTGTTGTTGCATTCAAAATTTTGAAACCAGAGAATGAAAGAATTGAGAAACCTGAGACTTTATGCATATTCAACAGTGACCCAAATGATAATGTGATGAAAGTTAACTGTATTTAGGATTTTGCTAGAGCAACTAATAAAGAAAAAGATAAAAAATAAGGAATTAGAAACAAGGATGTTTTCACACTCAGACAGGATAGTCGGAAAAACATCATAATAGTGATAAAACATTTCACAGAAATGTTGTCCGAATTACGCACTAGTAAGACCTGCGATTTGCATTGATCCACGAGGAAATGGCTGGATATCCCAAAAAAAGACAGGAAAAAATGAAAAAAGGTATTGATTGTATTGTCGCAAAATAAACGGATTTTGGGAAAAGATTATGACGAAATTTTGTTACTTCATGCAGATTTTCTGTAAATTGTAAAGCCAAATTCATTTAAATTTACTCTTTCAATCCAAAAGTGATTCCCTTGATAATTTTTCCATAATAATCAATACATGAAACAGTTTGAAATTATCAAATGGTATAATAATGTCACATGGACAATGAGGTTTTCTAGAACAAGGCCTTTGAAATTAAAAGATGCTTCAGATATTTTCCAGCGTGTAATCATTGAATTATTAAGCTGTCTGGAGCTATTTATGACTTAAAAAATTACTAAAGAAATGGAGGACGGCTCCACCTCAGCTAGAGCAAAATACATGCAGTATTTAGAAAGTGAAAATCCAAAGAAAAGACTGACACGAAAAGCTCTAGAGGAGGAAATAGATTTTAAAACAAAAGAAAAATCCTCCAAACGGGCATGCACCAAACAAATGGAAAGCAAATGATTTAGCTAATGGAGGCTGAAAAGTCACAAAGGATATAAATTTATTTATTCAATCGCATGAACTAAGAAACACAATTTCTGAAAAAGAAATTAAAATAAATACATTGGATGTAAAATTGAATGAAAAAAGTTTGGAATTAAAAGATATTTAATTTGATTACCAGTTTCATGTTTTTTTTTCATCAAATTATTAACTCATATTTTTAGAAGTTTTGTTGTGTTAAATTTGTAATGTATCTTCTGTGTAATTTATCATCTAATAGGTTGAATTTGCAAAAATGAGACATTTTATTTAAAAATACGTGCGACAATTCGTTAAGTTTATTCAATTTAGAGGTCCTTATTTTTTGGTTTTTTTTAGTCCTTAAAAGGCCTTGATAGTCCTTGATTTTCTTTTAAGGAAATGTGTACGAACCCTGTGAAAATCATTTTTAGTCCAGCTTATAATACGTTTACTAAGAATTCATACCCTTTCAAACAATAAGAATTTACTCCAATAATTGCTCTGTTCTCTTTCGTTTTTTATAACCTCTGCACTCGGGGTAAAACAGGGTACTCCAAGTGGCGTAATACCGGAACAGTCAGTACTGATGATTTCTCCGATTAAGACGATGAAAACACATCGGACGTTGATTGTTTATATTTTAATGATGAATTTTGTAATTTAAATAAAGAATACTGGGTAATCTAATGTAAAAACTGTCTTGGCTGTGCCCACGAAAGCTGCAGTGGCGCGGAGGAAGAAGACAACGGATTTACACATGTGAATTTTGTAACTAATATTCTTAAATCTAGTATATATGTTACCGTGAAAGACCGAAATTTGGAGAATGTCGACTTTCACCGGTGAATGTCAACATTCACATAGTAATGTCACCGGTGAATGTCAACATTCACATTTGGAGAATGTCGACTTTCACCGGTGAAAGTCGACATTCTCCAGTTTCGGTCTTTCACAGTAACATATATATATAAAAGAAAAAAGTATGTGGTGTGTTCGTTCGTTTTTTGTTTCTTTAGGCACGTCCACACTGTTGGACTTGCGACGACCAAATTTGGCACAGTGATGGATTAGGAAAAGAGGGAGCTAACGCTGTAAAAATTATTTTAAAATTCGAATTAGATTTTTATTTATTTAATTAAATAACGAAAATTAAGTTATTTTTAGACGTTTTTTCAGCAATAATTTCTGAAATACTTATGGTACGAAAATTATTTTTACATCACGTTAAAGAGCAAAAAATTATCTTTTTAATGATACCAACTTAATTGTTGTACAAGTTTTTCTCCAACTGTAATTAACGTTTTAAAATTCATTTTAAACGCAAATTATAACAATGTTTTCTTTTTTTTAAAAATTCAATTTATTGTTTCATCAAATCTCTTATTCGCGCGTTTTTAACAGCTTTTAAAATTAAGAAAATATTGTTTTTTTTTGGTCAATGTAGACTTTTTTTTACGTTTTTATTTCGTAGCTTTTAACATGCACTGAAACATCCAATGACGTTTACTACGCGATGTTTCATTGAAATTTCACAAACTTTTAAATGATCCTAATCAGTGTGAAGCGGCGTAGCTACCGGGGAGTAAGTGAAGTATAGATGTCTGATGATGATTATCTGATTTATAAAACATTTTATTTAGAAGTTTCGTAGTATAAGTATATTTGTGCATTGTAAAGCTGTATTAGTTATTGAGCTATATATTGTTTAAAATAAATGTTCTTTTTTCGAATTTTCATTCAAACTATACTGTTATAAGGTGATAAAAAGGCTAAATTTAAAAATTTTAATTCAACAAGAAAGGATTCAAAGAAGTTTTACGTTTGTTGGAGAAAGTTATTGATAATATTTGTAGGAAGAAAAAAAAAAGGCCGGCATATGAAAAAATATGGATCCCGAGCAACGTCGGGTTTTCAGCTAGTTGCCATATAAAATAACCAGCAGGAGTGGCCTACCCGAAACTTTCTCGCATACGACCAGTAATGTGGGATGGGTAAACACCCAGTGGGTAGGTAAATATTCTTGGGGTATTTACCCAAGACCTGGTTATTTTGAGAAAAAAATTATGAATGGTGATTTACAATGAAACATATCAAATTCATGAATTCCCAAAAACTTAATATTTTGCAAAAAAATGTGTACGTTTTCAATTTTTACGCGCGCTGAGGTACCACAACGTTATTTAACGTTTTTGAGTACGAAATCTTACTACAGATATCACGCAAGATTTCACCATACCTTCCATCTGGAGAATGTCAGAACGAAGTTTCGGTTCAGGTGGTTGCCATGATTTCCGAAGTGCGTGTTTGCGGCTTGCTACAATTTCCTTCGTAGACCGCCAAAGTCAAACGCCAACCATACTAACTTGAGTAAAATAAGCGAAACGCTCGCCAACACACAGTCGCAATGTGCATTTTGAACCAAATATGAAATTTGAACACATGTTTGAAGGATTTGGCCCAAAATTTTATACGGACCTACATTCATGACGATAAAACCAAGTTTTATCCATCTAGCTATTCAAGTTTTTGAATTATAATGTTCACATAAACATGGACAGACAGACTTCCCGTAGACGGAGTTTGTCCAAAATTTGATAGAAACCTTCAAATTATGTGTCAAGATCACATACCAAATTTCATCCCCGTAGGTCTAATAGTTATCATGTTCACAGACATAATACCAAAATTGTGTTTTTCGGACTCAGGGAGGTCTAAA
Source organism: Araneus ventricosus (assembly GCA_013235015.1). Taxonomy (NCBI): domain Eukaryota; kingdom Metazoa; phylum Arthropoda; class Arachnida; order Araneae; family Araneidae; genus Araneus; species Araneus ventricosus. The sequence goes on along the minus strand of BGPR01001015.1, from coordinate 9,072 downwards.
ACGTGGAGATTCGTCAAAACCTCGAGTTCGAATTTTTTGACGATTACAATACTTTCTCTTTGTATACTTCGTATACGAGAAAGTGAAAACGATTGCAACTTTTCCACTGAAAATCGTAATTTCTCATAACATTAACATGACCATTAAGAACCCTTGCTCAACTGCCGAAAGCTAATGAGGCCTTTTTAGTGCAAAAAGCTTCCCCAACCCTGTATTATGGGATAGCGGACAAGAATAAACTGAAAATTGTTGATGTGTACGAAAAACAACGCCGACTCTCTACGGGAAAGTTGACAGGTGTGCAACGTACTTGCAGGGTCGGATTATTAAGTTGGCAACTGCCTAGGGACCCCGCAATTTCGGGGGTCTCGAAAACTCGTGATCTTTTCTTTTACTATTATTTTCAATGTAATTTAATTTATAACAGCTGTGCGCTCGAACTTATTCAAATTAAAATAAGGTATCACTTGAATTTCAGAACATTATTCTAACCCACTTCCTAATTAATTACCTTTTGTAAGTTTTATATTCTAAAAAAATATGTTTTATAATTTAAACCAGCGGGAGTGGCCTCCACTAAACTTTCTCGTATACTTTTCAAACATTTGTCATTTCCCTTCCCTCCGCGTTGATAAAAAGTTCGAACCAACTGTAACCCAGAATGCAATGACTATCGGAAGGTTTTTCATTGTTGATTATAGTGATAGTAAAATATTGAGGTGAAGAATCATATTCAAAAAGATACGTATGTATTAAAACTTCGCAATATTTATTTATTTTTTTTTATCAAACTCTAGCAATGCAAGTTCCTCGTGCGGAGAAGAAAACAGGAGAATAACTTGCTCTCTGAATAGCTTGCGCATGCGCAGAGGTTGCTTCCAATACGCAAGTAAAACGAGACGCTCTAAATGTTTGCTTCCTTACAAAATCTCGCCGCCAGAACTGGTTTTTGGCAAACTGCCAAGTTTTCGGAGTATCCCTTCTTTGCACAGGCATTTACGCATGCACATGGAGTTAACAGGTATGCTATTATACAGACCGACAGACAGTCAGCCCGTTGACGGATTTGGCCCAAAATTTTATACGGACCTACATTCATGACGATAAAACTGTGTACCAAATTTTATCCATCTGGCTTTTCAAGTTTTTGAGTTATAGCGTTCGCATGACCTCGAACATACAGACTTCCCGTTGACGGATTTTGTCCAAAATTTGATAGAAACCTACAAATTATGTTTAAAGACCACATCCAAATTTCATCCCAGCTAATGTTTCGAATTATCGTGTTCTAGTAACACACACACGATAACCATAGATCCAAAATTGTGTTTTTCGGACTCAGGAATTCTAAACATATGGAGATTCGTCAAAATCTAGAAGTCAGGGTAGTTTTGACTTGAATTTACAATACTTTTCTCCTTGTATCTTCGTATTGAGAAAGTAAAAAAAAACTACTATACTAACCAACTTTTACCATTAAAATACATGTATCGGAGGTAGCAAATTCTTTGGTGACAACTTTTAAATGTTATATTTGTTAAGCGTATTTTAAAAAAAATTAGTTACAAACCTAACATTACTATAAAAATGTGTACCAAATCTTACTATTTAAGTTTGCAGGTTACTCGCTTCACATTAACACGTACATACATACAGCAGACAAACAGACTTCATGGACAGATTTTTCAAATTTGTTAAATCTCTATGTGGAAGAATCACATACCAAAATTTCATTTCCAGCCAATATTCAATAGTTTCGATGTACAACACATACACAGACGACATGACATAATTCCAAATTGTTTTTCAGGACTCAGGAGGTCAAAACGATTGGAGATTCGTCAAAATCTCAGTACGAATTTTTTTGACGATTACAATACTTTCTCTTTGTATACTTCGTATACGAGAAAGTAAAAATGTCCTATTCTATAGTATTTAGATTGTGTTAAAAAATTTTGTAATTTTTTTAACTTTAAATAAAACTGCTTTAAAATTTTAATTTTGAATTTTTGATGCACGATATATGTACTGAAACAAACTCTCTTGAACGTGATCCGCAATCAAATGTTTTTGCTATTTGAGTTTGTCAAATTGTGCTTCTTAAAACTGCTTATATAGAGATTAAATTAAAGTGAATAAAAAACATTTGGTTTTGGTAGTTATGGATGGGAAAAGGAGAGCGCTGTGACTTGCATTGCCCAAGGGGCCCTTTAATCCAGACCTGCGTAGTTGTAACTGATGTTGGTTGTTTCAAAAATAAGCTAAAGGCTTAAAGAAAATATCATTATAAAATTGCACATTAACAAGTTTTTGGAATTAACACAGAGTTATTTTTGTAAAAGGAAAATTTATTTTCAGTGCATGGGAATTTTTTCGAAAAGCTGTAAAAATGCAAACTATATTCAAAATGTGCTGCAAAATAATAAGTTCTCCGTCCAACTTGATTGCCCAATTTAGCTCTTTTTCTTTTCAAAATTGAATTAGTAGTTTGAAGAAGGGAACAAGCGCCAAAATATCGCGCGCGCAAAAATCTTTTTCATTTTTTTTTTCACACCAAATGTGTGTAATTACACAGGATGTACACAAATGAAGCGACACATTTTAAAAAATTAATAAAAAAAATGTTGGAGCAACAGGGTTTTTTTTTTTTTTTTAAATAAGAGCGCATCTCAAAAAGTTTTTTTTTTTTTTGTAACCCGGCGTTGCGCCGTTCTAAATTTGTTACAGCGAGAAAGTTCTGCACGCAATGGTTCAGCAGAAGCCGATGCGTGTTTTCAGGTTTCTTTTTTTAGTTTTTCTTGAATATCACCGAAAACTCTTCAGTTTTCACGCTACATGTGAATTAACAAATTAAAGAGCGTAAAATTCCCTACAAATACATGCTTTTATTTTTCTTCCAGTTTTAATATTTTCTCAGATAATGGCTCTAAACAAATTTTTGATTTCCAGCAATTTACGACCCCCTAGACAACCGAAATGTCATGTTATCTATCTGGAAAAGAACTTTGAGACGTGCTCTCATTTTTTTAAAAAAATTCTTTAATTCCAATATTTTTAGTTTATTATTATTATTATTATTAATTTTTGAAATGTATCACTTCAGTTGTGTACACTATATATAAATATAAATATATATATATATATATATATATATATATGTGTATTTAAATAAAGAGAGCGCAACAAAAAGAGACATGTAGGTTTGTGTTGGTTTTTATTGCATTTTATGGCACAAGAGCCTGTTTGTAGGCTATTTTGCGCCAAACTAGTGTTTATTTTTCGTAAATCAGACATGCATGAAAACAATTATATAACCAAGAAGAGCAGCGACATTAGCTCAGTCATTGTGTACATAAAGAAAATAACTTAATTAATTCGCCTTTCGTGGGTAAATTGCTAATATGTGAAAGAAACACTGGTGGTTGAATCGCAACCCATCTGTAGGGATCGAAGACGTCAAATGAAGAATTGCAATACTATTGTTTAGTAACGGATTCGGAAACCCTCCGTGCTATTGCGCATGCGCCGGGCGGAGTTATTTTCATCAAAATAGGGGGAAGTAAAGAATGGAAAGGTGATGTTTACATTTTACTGAGCGTGATCTAACGAACTCCGGAAATGCGCTCCTATGACTCATTGCCTGACACCCCTTTCCAGTGTAAAATCGTCCAGATGTGGTAGTCTCGGAATCCGTTGCTGAACAGTAACAAAATGTTTCGTTTTTTTTTTATTCCTGGACATTATTTTTTTATTTTGAGTTTTGTGTGCCCTGTGTTACTTGTAAACGACGGGTGGCCAGAAATTGCAGCTGCGCTACTGATATGACTATATTAAGATGCACCGTTTTAAGCCACAGGCTTCAGTAAAACTAGAGAATAAAAGCAAGTCAAATTTATTTTAAAAAGAAAACAGATTATGATAAAATTCCGTTTCAAATACAAAATCAAACTAATTGGGATGCGTCATGTACTGTTCTTCTGTGTTGAATCCTGATGCAGTTTCCTGTCTCCTCCTCACTCGTAATAAACAAGCCATATATTATCAAAACGAAACTAAACGAAAATAGGATCATGCCTAGAACAACAATGTCTTGAAACAGTAAAATAATTGACGTTGACAAAACCATAAATGATATCACAATCATTCTATAAACGTACATTAGTTCAAACAGCTGGTCCATCTTTCCTGTAAAGAATAATATTTTTATTAATTGAGCAAAAACGTGTGTTAGTATGCTTTTACTTAAGTTAACTTCTTTCATATTTCTAAAGATGGAATTTTGTAATCTATTTATCACTCAATTTCTCATGTATTAAAAGAATTCTAAAATTGTGTACAATTGTGTGTTCCCGCTATTGATAAAATATTTTACTAATTTTTAATTAACTTTTGGATTTATATGAAAGGTGCCATCGATTAATAGGGTTTGCCATGCTTTCCGTATATACGAGACTGCCACCGTATTTCACTGCTCAGTCCTGTATTTGCAACACTGAGAGTCTATTTAATCAGTTTCCATATCCGAAAGATTATTTAGAGAAAAATAATACCAACTAAAACTGCGAAGCAACTATGAAATTGAGTATGGAAGAGAAATGGCCGAAATTGTTTTCAGATACAAAGGATATTGATTAGAAGTCATCTATACTTATAAAAGGCAATGTTTGCGTGTGTGTGTACGATATCCAGACGAATCTATCCCACTTACAGCCATGAAATTTTGCACAGAGGTAGACGTAATGGTGACTCAATGCACCTCGAAGCCAGAATTTTAAAATTTAATCTAGAAATTTTTTATTTAATGTTTTGTGTTGTTTTGGATCATTTTTGGTACGTTTACGGCTGTAGTATAATTTCTAATGATCGTTGAAAAACAATCAATGCACCATCGGATAGAACAAACAATTTTCGTTCTAATGAAGTTTGTTTTGAATTTCCAAACATAATTTACAGAATTTTGAGGAATTTTTAAATAATAGTCATTTTTATGGTAATTTTTGATAAGGATCTCTTCAAATTCTCGCATCTGACGTTCTAGCAACTCTATAATTTTCAGCGTTTCTGTCGGATTTAAAACAAAAACGGTTAAAATATCTTATTCCATTTTTTTTAAATTAATTTTTCCCTGATCAGTTCAAACAGCTTTTTGCTAGCGAGATTTGGCAGCGAGAGTTTCTCCGGACGATCCCAGAATGCATTGTTGCTTTCGCGCAGGAGGTGACGTAATATGCTTTCATTCCCAGCCTGCATTTCTACAATCCGATTCCTTCCGGTGACGTTATTAGATTCGCGTCATTGTCGAGGGGAAAAATAAGCGGGAAAATCAATAATGAGTATCTTTCGTTTTGCTTTTGTTCTCAAAACATTTTCGTGTCAATGTCCCCCCCCCCCCCATATTGTCGAAGTTCTGATTCCACGGGCAACGCCGTGCGCGTATTGCTAGTGTCTTATAAAGTTATGCGAATACTTATTTGCCACAGTTTTTGTTAATGTTGGAAAGAATATTTTCCCAGTTGTCAACTCAATAGTCGGACAAAAACAGTTCTCAGCGAAGACAATTGAAGCAATTTTGATTCATTATAATTTCAAAATGACTTGCACCACTTTTATAATTATATGAAAGAAGAAAGTGATATAATTAAGAAACAAACTTTAAAATATGACTGAGCCCAAAAGGCCTTGCATCTTCTTTATTATTCTACGTGTTCATTTTATTAGATTGCTTAAACTTTATTGATTTTTTGTCGGAGTAAAATAAGCCATTACCAACCCACTTTTTTCATGTTTTATTTATTTAGCACTTAAACGTCCCGTATCAATGCTTGGCAATTATGGCAACTCTATCGATTGAGGAAAAAAAATACAAAATTCCATTATATTAATGAATTACGAAACACATTAAAGAGTAAGAAGTAGAATATCATTAATAAAAACAATTTTTTTAAAAAAAAAATTCTTAGCATTGAAAGAGAAAAATTTGTAAAAGAATCTGGAGGTGTAATAAAAAATTACAAAATCACGAGAAGCTGATAGAAAAGTTAATAATTTAGAAAACAATTATTCTGATAATGCTAACGGAACATGAAGGATTCAGACGTAAACACAAAACGATATAAAATTAAACTAGGTTCAAGTAGTGTGTGTGTGTGTGGGGGGGGGAATAGGGACCCCTCCCATCTGGGAAAATTTTTGTACTCCGTTCACGAAACGGAGTATTCAACTAGTACAGAGCTTCCCCAACCTGTGGTACGCGAAGGACCAGTTGGGGATACGCGAAATCAAAGTTGGTTATGGTGGAAACAAGAAAACATAAGGGAAACATATTTTGTTATTTTGGCGACTTTTTTATTGCGTAAACAAACATGGCGACTGTTTTGTTGTACATTTTAGTGTTCTCTTGCTTACGCGTTCCGGACAAATTTTTAAACTTGAAAAAACATCTGAGGCTTCGCTTTCAGCAAAGCGGGAACCTCGTAGCTTCGCTTTTTCATTGAATGTTGGGAATCTTTTTTTAAAAATAGAAAATTCCAAAAAACGAGAATTTCCTTACCTTAAACTTAACTTTAACCAAAAAGTCGCCAATATTGCAAAATCTCGCCAGTGATGCCGTATATCGAAGCCGTACCGGAATTATAAAGGTTACAGAATTTTGTTTCCCCAAGATTATACTTAATAACTATTCCACTTGAATCCGTACTAAAACCTATCCAACCAGCGATAAACTTTTCAGATTCCAACTCGCACCTACATCATTATGCAAAGTTGAAGAAACCCTAGAGCATTTGCTTTTTCAATGTCATCATCATTTTGAACACCAGAGAAACCTTTTTCATTCCAAAAAGAAGATTTTCGCCATTCAAAAATTTTTACGCCATATCCACGATAATCTTTGATTCAAAGCATGTTTTCTTAATTTTCCCTTTCAATTTTTCAAAGTTTTGCTTTTCTCAGAATTTTGAACTAAGGATGATTTGAGATAAAGCAGCCAAGGAGCGAGCATGCATCTCAAACGGCCTCATCAACATCATTATACCACTTGAAAAGCTGAATATTACAGAGTGCACTTTTTAGCCATCTTTATAATGCGAAATTATTACAATGCTGTTTTCATTTGCTTTGACGTTGAACTGATACTATTGTATAGATGGAATGAAAATGTGAAATGAAAAATAAGTCCTGCAGATGTTATTAATTCGAATCATTTGACTCTGAAGCCAACTTAAGCACTTAGCATTATTGGTAAAGACTTCTTTGCATAGACGGAATGGCTGGTGGGTGGGGGAGGATATGACAGTAGGGGAGGGGGTACGGGAGGGGGGAAGTATAAAGATGAATCGAGGGGTACGCGAGGGAGTAAAGTTAGGGAACCCCTGAACTAGTAGATAAATAAAGATCTGGCGAAAACTTGAGACCAATTTCATTACTCCTCTCCCCCACAGCAAATGGTACAAGTCGTGCAGACAATAGTGCCACTCATGGGTTCAAGTACTAAAAATTTCCACATTTAAGTTATTACACGCGAACTAGAATTAAATTACCGAAGGAAAGATAAAGAAAAAAAAAAATGCTATTTCCGTTACGAGCAGCAATTGAATGATGCGCAGTAGATTCAAAGTTTAAAGTGACGCAGTTTACTTTCCGTTTATCATATGAGCGTCAGGGCTGTACGGGAACTGCTTTCTTTAAGTATTATTTTTTTTTTAATAAATAAGAAAAATTGTGAAACGTGCTTTAAACCACGAGATTTTTGTCATCCAGGTTAAAGCGTCCCGGCACTGCTTATTTTGCGCCTACACCACTGATGAACATGAATTGAAGCCCTTGATAACTATGTCAAGTAAGGTGTACAAGCTGTTGAAAATCCACATCTTTGAATTTCAACGTTGTTTATATCGTTAACATGATGAGCGATATTTATCTTGATACAAACGGATAGTTCCAAACGAAATAAAAATGAACCAATAAAGTGATTTATTGGAAAAGTATTTTTTTCTTCAACTTATTGAGTGACACCGATTTGTTATTTTCATTTGAAGTTGCTGCAGAGCTATTGTGGAAGTATCTTGCAATTTTGAACAGTAGTCACCTTCTCCTTTTCTGTGAAAACCACCATTTTTACACAGCTAGCTAGCAGCAGAAAATCATTGTTCTTGATGGATACTATTTTTAAATATCTCTGTGAAGAATTAAATGCTCTTGTTGAGTATTGGACATCTTTTACATGAAATTTCGGTACGTGAAAAGTATTATATGGTAATTATCTACCGAGAGATTGAAATTTTGACTTCATTTTTAATAGAAAAAAAACTCTCCCAAAAGTTACAATATATTTCAAAAGTTCACCTGGTGACACTTTTCACTGAATACACAAATAATGTGTTGTCTTTTTGCTATTGCCCGAAATTCTTCTCAATAACAATAGTTTTTTAGAATCGAAATGATGAATAGACTTCTACAGTGCACTTTTTGGTAAACTCGGTAGACTCCCAACTATCCTGCCTAATGTGATGAAAGGGCAGGCCGGATACCAAAAATCCGGATACCCTTGCAAGTCTGTTATATGCTCATATCCTATCCCTCCCATACAATTAAAAACGCCCTTTTTGTACCGAAACGCTCTCTTACTCGTATTTGATCTCTTAGTATAGGCCAGTACTTTATAAATGTTTGTTATCTACAGTACTGCGTTAACAATATTTGTTACAGAAAAAAGAAGTCAAAGAATAAAAATATTGTTCACATTTTAACCCTGGAATGGTAACGTTACTTCAGAGTTTGAACGGGAAGAGTCAATTTGACTCAACGTTACCATCCCAGGATTAAGATAAATTTTTCAATATCTAACTTGACTTCCGGAAACGAAATCATACACTCTGAACAGTATGAATACATATACTTTCAAGATAGAAAAAACGTAAACAATAGACTTAATCTTGCAAAAATTATTTGGCAAACAGGGTTAACCTTCTAGCAGTCTCTCGTTTGGAGGAGGTACTTATATCTTTCATCGTATTACATATTTATATCGTTATTTTACAAAAATCAATGCTACATTTATGTATTTTGTATTTA
>BGPR01001014.1:283678-332748 GCA_013235015.1 Araneus ventricosus | reverse complement strand
GTAGGTCAAGCTAAAACTGCATACTGACAAAAATATTTTTCATTTAGAATAGAACATATAGTAATTTTCAGCAGTAAAAAAAATGCTTTTTGGGGCGTCGGAAATTCGAAAAAAAAAAAAATTCGACCAAGAAGAGGTTAATATCTTATTTTAAAAATAGTATAAAAAAGCAGTTCAAATACATATATAACTAAATCTTGTTAAATAGTCGCCCCCACAAAGCTATAGGTATTCGTTCATCTTTCATTTAATAAAAGCATATCTTGTTATATAAAAGTACATAATTTTCAAAAATCATTTTTCGTATCTAAATGTCAAATAGTTATTAAAGAAAATGAAATCAGCGGAAGTGTTCTCCCCTCGACCTTCTGTATAATACACAGCTAGCCGCCTTCGGCGATCAGCTTGTTCGCAGGGAATATAATTTCAACTGAATATCTTATGTATAAATTTAGATTCATGGTTCCATTAGCAAAGCAATTTTAAATTTCAAATTTTGATAGACATTTAACCCATGTTATCCTTGCACCTATTCTGTTCGTTGTCTGTATGAACGTCCCTAATGGATTTCGAGTAACTGTCTGCTTCATGTAGCATACAATTGCCCGTTGTCGGCATCAACTTCACTCTCTTATTCCTCTTGTAAAATATGCATTTGATTTTAACTTTGAAATGTCGCGGCACATTTTACGTCCAGCAGCATGTTAGCTGGATGAAAATATGCTGATGAAAACATATCATTAAACATTAAGATATTACCTTAGCTTTCAAAAATGGAAGATGAACACGCAAATAAATAATTTTCTACATAATAAAAATGGTTTGAATTGTGTTGCAACAATAAAAAGTATTGTTGTAAATTATGTCAAAAAATATTTTTAATATAAAATTTATTAAAATTAGAAGAAAAATGTTCGCCAACTTAATTGATATCATTGGAAAGGTAAATGTTTGCGCTTTCAGATGGTGTAAAAATGATTTTTGTGCTTTAATATTTTCGAAGGTTATTAAGAAAAACCGCCAAAATTTTGCTTAATTTTTAATTAATTAAAATTCTATTTAAAATTTCAAAAAAGGGCTCCGAGGTGCACATTTCCACCCTCCACAGTACGTTTGTGCCCAATTTCGTAGCTCTGTGTCCAGCGGTCTGGCCTGTAGAGCGCCAACACACACATTCTCCTTTATTATTAGTAGAGATATTGCGAGTTTTGTGTTTTGCTTCGTAGTATAGTAAAGAGAATCGATGATGCATTTTGCATCTCTTCCCTTTGGCTGATTGATTTAATTCCAAAATATGGTAGCTGTCTAAAGAAGATCATACCAAATGAATTTATCACAACGAAAATTTGTTCACAAATTATAGGATGTCAGATCGTGGAAAATACATTAGAAAGGCTGCAAAAATCTTGAACTAACTGCCTTAAAAACATTTAAATGTCTCTAAAAGATTATTGAAAATATATTTAGTATGCATGTGATACACAAAGAATTTTAGCCATTGTGTGTATAATAACATGAAAAAAGAATATATACATTTTCAATCAAACCTCACTTTTTATTTTCTCAGTCCTTTATTGAAACGTGTCCGCAAATATTGTTCGTTTTCATGATTATCCGTTTCACTGTTACATTGGCTCTCAAAAGTTTTTGGAAGCTTTAAAATTTGTAGAAAAAACTTAGTAGTTAGAATTGAATTCGAAACAAGTTCAAAATTCTTTCATATAATCTCCATTTGATTAAAAAAACCTGTCATAATGAGCTTTTTAAATTTGCATTCATTTAAAAAAAATGAAAGTACAAACAACCCCACAAGTGTTCGAACACCAAAATGTTTTAGAATAAATTCATTGATAAAATTTCATTCGCCTCTATTTTTTACTTTGTTGTTAAGTTTCAAATATCGTTTGGCTTTTATATTTGCTATTTTATTTTGCAAAAATATTTTTTTCGTCACTTAAAAATGATTCGTAAACATAGTGCAACGATCGATGTTCGAAAATTTATTATTTTTCATTAAAAAAACGGTTAATCAGTTGAAATGTTGATAAATAAGAAAAGCCTTCGCATTTCACAGTTTACAGCAGGATAAAGTAAACATAAAAGCAAAATGAACACAAGACAAGACATCGTAGTCCAACAAATTTAACTCGACCTGACCAGGAATTCATTGCTGAAAAAATTGAGAAGAATCTCGTTTGATTGCTGTAAAATTTTTTATAGAATTCGGCTAAAAATACTTCTCAATCTCTTCTGAAATAGTACAAATGAATCGTTTATTGCTGAAACAACATGAGTCAATAACATCAAAATGCTGGGAGCTTTAAAAAAATTACTGATTTTTTTTAAATCAGCGATTAAATTTTGTTTTACCTAGTAGATTTTATACACTTATATCTAATGTGAATTTACTTGACTCTCATCATTTCTTCACTCATTATGTAAATATCCCTTTAGAGTGTGAAAAACAACATGAAAACAATTTTTTTTAAAATTAACTCATGTGGTTTCTACAGTCATTCAAATGTTGAGATCAGCTGGTTTATATATTTGTTCTGCCGGAAGAATTTTTTTTCTTTCCCAATCTTTCCTCCTCGAAATTAATTATAAATAAGCCAATATGTTATTGGAATTCCGATTATAATTAAAGTTGAGATTTTAAAACACTGTAAATTAAGAACTATTGTTGAGAATGACTCGATATTTCATCTTAATACTTGAAGCAATAGGAATTTGTTTGGTGAAGAAAAAAAATTACTTCAAAAACGGTCGATAGCATATTGAACATTTCTTAGGGAAGTCGTAGGACTTTGTTTCAGAATTTTATTTTCGGGATGTTACCTTAAATATTATCGCAGTTCACTTTTACTGTGATTTTTTTACAATTAAATTGTCATTTTTTCCCTTAACAGACTATTGTTTCCCTCCTTCTGACAACATTCTCGTGTTTGACAATTTCGTACGAGACATTTTCCTCTAAACGATTTTTCCGTTGTGAGCTTTCTTTATAATGACCCTCAATGCTCAACTTTTTAAATTTTTGACGAAAAAAAAAACATTTCTTCGCATGTATTTATGTCAAAAAAATATCAGATCATTCCAATGAGTGGTTCTTTCTTTACAACGTTTCGAAATCGCAACATTAATTATAATCATCCCGAAAGAAGGAAAAAATAGAATGGGGAAGTTTACCTTTGGAACTTAGTTGAAACAATGAAGTATGGCAGTGGAGACATCATTGTGTGGGAATTCAGAATTAGATGGTTTGGTATTTATTGATGTCATAACGGATCATTCTATTTATTTAAATATTTTTGATGACAATTTGGAATTATCAACTCAACATTCGAATATCAGAAAATGGCTTTTCTTTTCACCACGATAACAACCCTAAACAAATGGCTCTAAACCTATGGTCAGTGGCGTAGCTGTAACTTTTGCAGCCCGGGGCAAACTTGCAACTGCCGCCCTTGCTTTACAAGTTAAATAAACTTCAAAAAAAATATTCCAGGGAAAAAATTTTTTATTCAGTAACGCAATTCGTCGTTTGGCGCCCTCGATCTCTGCAGATAGGTTGCGAAATCCACCGCCAGTCTTTCCTTCACACGTTGGCACTTTACCGAAAACCAGAGGGAGTGACCTCCCCGAAACTTTCTCGTATACTTTCTAAGTGGAGATTCGTAGTGGAGATACTTTCTCTTTGTATACTTCGTATACGAAAAAGTAAAACAAAAAAACAAACAAACCTGAAATCAAATATCTGTTGCCACGTTTCAAAAAAATATTACTTTGAAGCAGGCGCGATAAAACAGGCAATGCAATGCAAAGCGAAAATTCTGCTTTGGAATTGAATTCCCAGGAAAACAATTTATACTACCATAACCGTAACACCCAGTTGGTAAGTGAATAATTTTGGAGTATTTACCCAAGGCCTGTTTATTTTGAAAAAAAATAACGAATCGTGATTTACAATGAAACATATAAAATTTATGAATTCCAAAAAACTTAATATTTTGCAAAAAAAATTGCGTATGTTCGCAATTTTTACGCGCGCTGAGGTACCACAACTTTATTTAACGTTTTTGAGTAGGAAATCTTACTATAGATATCGCACAACATTTCACTACACCTCTGGTTTAATCACAGGAGTCCATCTGGAGAATATCAAAAAAAAGTTTCGTTTTGGGGATTGCCATAATTTCCGAAGTGCGTGTTTGCGGCTCGCTTCAATTTCCGCCAAGGTCAAACGCCATCCATACTCACTTGAGTAAAATAAGCGAAACGCTCGCCAACACACAGTCGTAATGTGCATTTTGAACTAAATATGCAATTTGAACACCTGTTTTTCAACCGATTGAGATGAAAATTGGGCACAGATCTATAACACTGGACAACGAAAAAAAAAATTTTTTTCATGTTGCTTCAGAAAGAAAGGTTTATACCTATGTATTTTTGTGCCCTGATTTCAAATCTGTTAACCGTTTTTTTTCAATCACCCATAGTTTTTGAGCAACGTAGTAACTCTTATTATATACATTAGGAAATCATATTCAACTTCCAATATTTACACAAGCATATTCAAATTTACAAACCTCCACTTTCTTGTATACTTTGTTCTGTCGACTGTGCTTGGCTAGAGAAATATCCATTTTTAGTGTTCAACAATAGTCGGCTAACATTTTGGGATTCCATTTCCCTTGGAAACGAGCTCCCATATTCGAGATATCCTGATGGAACAGTTCACCATGCTCGTCGCTTACTGATCCAAGGTTCTCAGGGAAGATTTCTAAGTAGGAGTGCAAGAAATTGATTATCAACGACATGTTGCACCCCATGGCTTTGTAGGCCTTTAAGCAAGTTATTGACGATTTGCCTTAGGTTTCCGCTTTGTGATTTCCGAGGAAGTTTTTTTCTAACTCCTTAAACGATGCCCATCTGCGGCTTCCTTCTTAGTCAGTTTACTCTCAAACACCTTATCCTTCATTAGCTGTCTATTTTGAGGCCCAACAAATATGTCTTCCTTAATTTTTGCTTCACTCACTTTTGGAAACTTCAGACGTAAGTACTGAAATCCACTTCCTCCACAGTCCATCGCTTTAACAAAATTCTTCATCAAACCTAATTTGATGTACAATGAAGGCAAGAGAATTTTTTCTGAGGCAACTAGTGCTTCCTTCTCTACATTCTTCACAACCGGTGTGAGGAACTGTCGCTTGGACCACACCTTCTTGATGTAGTGCTTTTTTCTGTTCCTGCTATCCCACTTGCACAGAAAGCAACAAAATTTGGTGTAGCCTGCTTGCAATCCAACTAAGACGGCAATCACTTTCAAGTCGGCGCAGATATGCCAAGAATGCTTGCTGTACTCAATACTGGACAACATATGCTTCAAGATTTCGTATGTTTCTTTCATACGAACAGCATATCCTACAAGGAATCGAAGGGTGCTTGTTACCATTGTGTAACAGAACTGCTTTTAAGCTGACCGTTGAAGAGTCTATAAACAAACTCCATTCTTGAGGGTTAAACAGCGAGTCAACATAATTACAAAATATCACATCACCATCTTGGCAAAAGCTTCCAGTTGCCAAATAAAAAAATCTGTCCTTACAAAGTGGCTCATGCATTGAATCGTATTTGCGTTGCAGGATTCTCGCTCCAAAAGCGCCTGTTATAATTTTTGACGTACAGCCTTTTCTTTATGAAAATTATATTTGTAAGAGCATTTCAAACCCAAACATTATCTTCTTGGCCAGCAATTAATTTTTTGGAAAGTATTTTTGACACCAGATCCGACATATTTCAATAACACTTTCTATGTACTTGTAAGCAATTACGAGTAGTGTTGCTGAAAAACAGTGTGTTATAGAGGTAGCGGGTCCAGTGACCATAAAAACACCATTATCAGTTAAAATCTCAAAGGCAACAAAAAATATCCTGGCTCCGACATTGATTCAAATAAAAGAAAGGAGTGGACAGAGGTTTTAGTGAGAGTTCATGTCGCATAAAATTGGAGCGTGATAGACAAATTCTGATTGGTTTTTCGAATTCAAATCTTGAAAGTACATAAGAATTAGCTAAAATCATACGGGCAACAAAATGGTTGTTGTCCAGTGTAATTAATGTTAGCATCCGCGATATCAAGTTTTATTTATCTAAGGCTTAAGAGATACAAGTATGCGATTATACAGGCCGGCAGACAGTCAACCCGTTGACGGATTTGGTCCAAAATTTTATACGGACCAACATTCATGGCGATAAAACTGTGTACCAAATTTTATCCATCTAGCTATTCAAGTTTTTGAGTTATAGTGTTCACATGACTTCGGACATACAGACAGACTTCCCGTTGACGGATTTTGTCCGAAATTTGATAGACACCTACAAATTATGTTTAAAGACCACATACCAAATTTCATTCCCGTAGCTCTAATAGTTTTCGAGTTATCGTGATGACAGACAGACATGATTCCAAAATTGTGTTTTTCGGAATCAGGGAGGTCCAAAACGTGGAGATTCGTCAAAATCTCGAGTTCGAATTTTTTGACGATTACAATACTTTCTCTTTGTATACTTCGTATACGAGAAAATAAAAAGGCGAAAAATATGAATTAATCACAATAGTTATTGTTTTATGAATATAATGATTAAACTAGTGACGCTGTTCTTCTTAGTTATAAAGCTGTTTTCCTACATGTCTGATTTTGCCGCCCGCTGCGGACCTCCCCCACGCCCCCCCCTAGCTACGCCACTGAGTTCGGTTTGGAGGAAGAGTGAATTTCCGGCTTTACTTTTTACTTTTCTTAACAAAAGAAACTGGCCTGGTACTTAGAAGAAATATAGCAGATTAAGTAAATGGATAAATCATGTAACTGATAGGCCTTCCTCAAATTAAATATTTGCTTTATCAAGTATTCGATAAATATTATAATAATCACTCTTTCTTTTACAGTCTGTAGTTCCGAAATTTTATTCCTCAAATTATTGGAATTTTCATTGTTTGATTAAAGATGTCAATGAGCATTCAATTTCGCAACGTACTGCTAAGTTGCCTGCCAGTGTTTTCCGCAAGGCTTTATCATCAATGCATCTGGTGCAAAGCGTGGTGGAAACTGACAGCATTTTAGTCATAAGGTACGAAGCAATATTGGTGAAATTCGTAATATTTTTAATTTCTTGTATATGTAGTATACGAAAAAGTATATAATAGATTTACAGTAGTCTCCGCTTGTAGCGATCACGGATATAACGATCATTCGATTGTACTGATCAAGACAGTGTGGAACGGATCTCCAGTATCTTAAAGCCGGCCATGCACTTGAAGTATAGCCATGTCATTTGTCCTAAGCCCGGTTATTTTTTCCACGCATTTTAATCGAAAAATACAGACACGCCATTCACTTGTATTTGAAAGGACGCTAACTCTGAACGAAGGTAGGAGGGAGCGATCTTCTTTCCCTCTCTACAGCTACTTGTCAATCGCTCATCGATTTTCCCCAGTCAGCAGATTTTAACTTATGCTACCCTCGAGGCGAGGCTTCAATCTACGCAAGGCATTGTTCTTTTCGCTAGACTCTTTCAGGGTCCCTCTGAGTTTTCGTTCCGATTTCAGACCAGACGAAATTTCGACCACCACAAGCCATTTGGCTGATTTCCATAGATTTTGATGGATTTTTCTTTATCGTGCTCCAAAATATGCAGTTTATTTGTGAAGTGAATGACCGGCTTAACACATAGAAAATCCGCCGGTTCTAGTAATCAACATTTCGCTTGTAGTGATCGGTTTCTATGAGATGACGCCACAAAACACGACCATGAAAAGGGTCCAGAATAGAAACCACCACCAGCCCATGAAAGCCCTCCTGTAAGCCCTTCGTACTTTAAGATCAGTCTTATATCGCGCTGAGTCATGATCATTATTCATGTTCATATTAAAAATTAATCTAACGAATACTTGAAAATAAACAGGTCACTCTCGATAACATCTTAATATAAATAAAAGTCATTGTGGGTATGTATGTGTATATATGGGTGTGTTCCACATCTCCTCCTAAACTACTGCAGCAATTTCAACCAAACTTTGCACACTTATTATTTAAGACAAGAGGAATATTAATGTCACATTTCGAAGTCCGAAAGTAAATTAAACAGTCAGTTAATTAGAAATTAACCAAAACCGTTTTTCCGTATTAACTTTGAAGTAAATTATCCCCCAAAAAATATTTTTATACCATCTTAAAGTTCAACATTTTACCTTTTCAATGATACCAATTTTGTATCTGTGAAATGTTTCCTTCAACTTTTATTAATTTTTCAAAATTTGATAAATAAATTAATACAGCAAACGATTATTAAATAAAGCAAATTTAATGATATTCGTTGCTAAGCAACCGTGAGACTTGGAACAAATTTATTTTTATTTCTGTAAATATTTTTAAAAGAAGTGAAAGATCACTGTCAACTTTAAAAGGCACAAAAGTTGCTTAATTTTTAATTTTAAAAAATTAATTTATATTTTGTGGGGGTTTCTTGTGATATATTTCGAAAGTGTTATGTTACAATAACTATTCTTATACTATATTAAAGTTTAAAAAATAGCTTTTCAGTGACACAAATTTCATTTGCGTTCAAAATTGTTGCTTTCATTTCAATAATTAAAACAAATCAATTGTGTATAAAATTCACAATTTCTAGCAATGTTTTTTTTATTGTTAAAGAACAACAATACGTATGAAGAGCTGTTGCTAGAACATATAAACAAAATTCCTGAAGAATACTAAAGAAAAATTGAAAAGCAGACGATTCATAATTCGGGAACAACTATTGGTCTGGTTTATTTTGACGCTTTTTATTAATAAAAATTTAACTATTTATAATTAATTGACCAAAAAAATTCGTCAAAATCCTGATCTTCACTATCTTCTAAATCTTATACTTCACTATTATGAACGAAATTTGAAGTAAAAACGTTTCAGTCTATAAAGGAATTTTTGTATTATAATTTTCTATCAAAAATAGTTTTTTCATAAAAATATTAGACATAAAAGTGTTTTAATCCCGAGCAACGCTGGGCATAACAGCTAGATTCTAATTAAAACTAACGAGTACATAAAAACAATGTTGTGTAGCTTGTTTTCTTCTGCTATCCTTGTATTAAAGATTTGTGTCATTTTTAAGTCTTTTCGTATGCACTGATCATTCAAATGTAATGATTACTTTGGCTTCGACCCAAAATGGCGCCCACGGTAGTAGCAAAAAGCATTAACAGATATAATCCCAAAAATTATTTTGTTTCTATCTCAGAGAAGTCTAAAAACGTGGATATTCATCAAACTCTCGAGGCTTTTCTAGATTATAACACTTTCTTTATGTCTATTTCTCATACAGGTAGTTAAAACTGAGCAATTCCGTAATCAGAGACGACATTTTTATTGACATTTATTTGGAATAATGCTGCAACAATGTTATACGTCATCTTTTTATCTGGAACAATTTGTAAAGGCATCCGTTGAATTATTCAAATCTCAACTCTTTCATTTCATTTCGCTCGTTTGAAATTCGAAGGAGAAGAGAAAAATATTATGACCTTCCCGTACATGCGCTCGGCAGGTGCGTGAAGAGAGTACACACATAGTATTAAATTTGCTTACTCCGCCTTAGCATTGCACATGGAAACTAAAAAGGGTGTCCACACTTATTGTGAACAATAGCTAATTTCTAAACCGTTGGAGATAGGCATATAGTTCCAATTGAAAAATTGCTTTAAATGAAGGGAAGAATTACAATATATGTATTTTGAGTGAATAAATATATTCCTGAAAAAGTTACGAATTCTAACTTTTTATACGGTCCCCCGGTCCTATCAGTCATATTTAGTAAAATATTCTTGACACTCTAATATTTCAAACAAAAAAAGTCCCACTCTTCTGCGATTAAAACTGAGCGGGTTCTGGAGCTTTGAATATCGCTGACTTAGACCACTTTACACCGTTTCAAGACCCGTCTTGAAGACTATCCACAAATCAATGCGCAGCACTTGCTCGACGAGACCGCTGATTGGTTAAAAATCATGAAATTCGAAGCTCCATAACTCACTCAGTTTTAGTCGCAGAAGAGTGGGACTTTTTTTGTTTAAAATGATAGAATGTCAAGAATATTTTACTAAATATGACTGATAGGACCGGGGGACCGTATAAAAAGTTAGAATTCGTATTTTTTTCAGAAATATATTTAGTGACTCAAAACACAAATATCATAATTTTCCCCTCCATTTAAAGCATTTTTCCAATTGGAACTATATGTATACCCCTAACGGTTTAAAAATTAGCTATTGATCATGATAAGTGTGGACACCCTGTATACTTCGGTCCAGTGCTTGACGAGATATCTCAGATCGTTAGAATTTGGAAGCATAAATAAAACTTGAGTGAGAAAAACGCATACTTTCGGTTTTCATTCACGCAAAATTATTGATGAAATATTTAATTATCGTAATTGAATCAGCAGTTTAAAAAAGGGAACAAGTGCCAAAAATCGAAAGTCGTTTTTTCGCATAAATTAATGTACAACCCAGCACGGTGGCTAATCCAGGATTCGGGTCTGGGGCGAACTGAGGTCATAAAAATTTTGTATCATCGTGACGAATATCAAACCTCATGGCTTGTGCAAACCCAAACACTTTAACTGTACAGAATTTACTCGCCTGACAATTAGAATCATAAAGAACAATACAATCCTTTCGATAATTTAATAAAAAATACAATGAAATAACTGGCCAAAAAATGTCTTCGACCGCGTCAACGCTACAAGTACAAGCGAAATGGCTAGAAAAGTTGGAAAATTTTTGAGCCTGTCAAGCCAGAAAGCAATGTTGTCAAATTTTTATTATTTTTTTTAAAAAAAGGGAAATTAAGAACAAACAGTTGTAGTGATTTTGAATAAAATCAAGAATTCTGGCTCAGCTCTGGGGGGGGGGGGCTATAGCCCCATAGAACCCCCTCTGAATTCGCCGCTGATCACATAGATGTCCATCGTTTTGCGTAAGAAAGGAACGAAAAACCACCAAGTAAGCCGCTAATGTAAAGATTCTCGTATAAAAGTTTCATTAAAAAATAATAAATAAGAAAAACAGGAAGTTCTTTTTTATTGTGAAATATATTTGAATTACCTAGATTAACAAATAGACATGAATCCGACAAATAAGGATGCAAACTTCAATATGAAACATAATTCAGAAATTCTTAAACTGTCTTTGAATCCGAAACTGTGTTCTTCGCAGAGAATATGCGTTTCGCAACCAATAGGAGCGTTCTCTCGACATTCTCGTATACTTACACAATGCGACGCGTTCCGATTTGAGCTACGTAATATGAAGAAAATCAAGTACGCGTATCGAACCTTTTAACCCAGTGTTTCCCAAACTTTTTTGTGCCATGCCCCACCTAAACCTTTTTAAAATTCTTATGCCCCCATGTAACATATACATAATTTTTAATATTCAAAAACTGAATTGTTCCCTGATGAAATCTAAATGATAGGTGTTAGGAAGAAATCACTATGAAATTGTTGAGAAACACGGTAAGTAAATTTTCAAAACATATAGCGAAGAACTGAAATTCAAGCACGAAATAATTTTAATTAAAGATTTTTCTATATTATTTTAATTACACATACCTGTATACATACCGCAAAAAATACTTTTAAAATTGTTTTTAATTTTGATGACTGATTTTATGTTATTTTTAGTGCTGATTCTAAAATGAAATCCATTTATTTCTATAACATAAGGATTTTTTTACAAAGTGATATATTTTGAAGGAAAAAGTTCAAATCGAGGAATTTTGACATTCGTTAAAATTTCATTAATCTGTATCAATAAATTACATTAACCTAGTTCAAGTAATTGTTATAAGGTAGAAAGTTACAAGTCCTTATAGTATTGTTTTTTCTTTACTCAAAATTCTTTTTTTGTCACTTCCTCTTGTGAACATTGAGGAATTTCTCTTGTGCATCCAGCAGTAGTCGACTATCGCTGACATCCATTTCTCTTACTATAGCCTCATTTCCTTTCATCTTGTTGAAATCTTTACCTTTTCCTCACTAACTTCATCTAAATTTTCTTTGAAAACTAGGTGCGAATTGTAAAATAGACTTAAGCTGTACTACAGCGTAAAATCTTAAATTTTGTCATCTCTTCAATAAATTTGTACTTGGGTCCTTTTTGTTTCCAGAGTGTAGTATAACTAGTTTGAAAGATTCCAAGGCTTTTCTTCTACTGTTTCCTATTTTAGTCCTAAATTTTCATCTTTCATCATTTTCCTCACTGGTCCACAACACACCTTACACTTCAGTTTTGCTGATAAACCTGGGAACGTCACAAAGGTATTTTAGCTATTCACTCTTCTGGAAAGCCTTGTAAATTGTTTCATAAGACCTAATTTATGTGAAGTAGAGAAATTAATACTTTTTTGGCAAGCAGGAGAGGTATCGGTTTCTAACGGTTCTCTGTCTCTTGATGTATTCATTTAGGCAATTTATCAAATCAGAGGGCATATCTGACTGAAATAGTTTCTTCTTTCTTAATTAGTTTAATCCACTACTTATACATTTTAAGTACCAAATATGTTTATCGAACTCGTACCATGAACTTTTTGGTCGAAAGTATTCCAAAATTGCGTAAAAAATAGATGGTGATTTTGATGAAACTGGTCGGAATTTTCTTTATCGCAGATCAGGATCAAAAATATAAAACTCCTGCCGATGCTACTAGGTTTTTCATCGCGACCTTTGTGTTATACATAAATATTTGATTATTTAAATTCTTGGTAAGATCTTGCGTCTGAAGCCTTGCTGCAGGATTTGATATTAAGTTCCAGTTATTTTGGCTTCACGTCTCAACGTCTCGCATTCTGTTAATATCCAGCCAATTTTTTCCCATTTCGAGTTGCCTTAATAATAAAATTGCCTATTGGGCGGCCTCCCGTTGAGGGCACTGCTTTGGCTATCATGTGATGGAAAATGTTATTTAAATGGAAAGAAAATGATAGTGGTAGGATTCGGCTTTTAAAACTCTTACCATCTTTGAATCCCCCATTTATATATATATATATATATATATATTATTATATATATTAAATGTCTTTTATAAATGTGTCATTTTTTCTACGCTTTAACTTTTTTTTTTTTTTGAAAATACTCGTACCTGTTTACTAGCCGCAACTGTGTTGTTTATTTATTTTTGATTTGTTGTTTGGTACCGTTTTAATTTGTGGCTTTCGATATTCTTTTCATTTTTTCTTCTTATTATTATTATTTTCTTTAATATTATTTTTTTATTTTAATGTTATTTAGTTATTATTCAAGAAATTGTGTATTGGACAGTTTGAAATTATGTATAGGAAAATTTGAAACTGTGATAAGAAATTGTGTATAGGTTGTTTAGCCTTTTTCTTGCGATGCAGTGAGTTGCATGTTTAGGTTTTAATTTTTGGTTTCCTGTGTATATATATATATATATATATATATTTAAGCTTTCTTTTTTTCTCTTTATTTTCCTTATGACTGTATTTTAATTTATGTTATTTGGTAATTAATCAAGATTTTGTGTTATTGTGTTGGTTATTTTAACCTTTTTTCCTATGAAGCAGTGTACTTTGTGAAGAAATTTTGTACTCGAATTTAGTGGCGTTCCTCGGAACTGTCAGTGGATCGATATTTGTATGTCCGTAAGGATAAGTCAAATTACTAGATATTATTATATGAATTCATAATGTTGATGTGAAGACCACAAGCTAAATGTCATTCTCGATCATTCCCGGTCATTCACGGCTGCTCCACACCACACAAATGGCGTGGTGGCACTCCACGCCATGCCATAGTTTAGCCCATCCATATAGGCAGATCATTCACGACAGCTCAACGAAAAGGAAATCCATCCACTACCAATCATTACGATCCCCTGCATTCGTTTTATCCAATTTGCTCAGTGAACCACATATTCTTTTCAGACTATGTTTAAAAGACTGTTTTGAATTTCTTCTCTGTGGATAAATGTTTTTCTTTCCAATTTGTTCCGGAATGGGTTCAGGCCTTAGAGGAAAATTCAAATTAAATTTGGACCTTAAAGACTTTTTCTCTACAGAAAACCTATTCTGGTTTTGAATCTGCATGGATGAAGGCCTCTGATGACGTCATCCACCAGATTCTTATTCCTCCTCGTTGTTTGTTATTATTTTTGTATTTTTAAGCCTTTCACAATTAAATCTTCCCTTATTTCGTATTTATATCTCTCCACCCTCAACCACCCTCTTACTCCCGCCTCATTTGTGGTCCGGCTATTCAACGCGCCAGTGATGAATGTTTTACTCGGAGCGCATGGACTCTGGGGGCCTCCATGTCCGATACTTGCGGTTATTCACCGTTTCGCCCAATTAAAAATTTGATTTGAACCTAGATGACAGTTTTACTTAATGACGATTTTAATCTGTTAGGGAAGGTTGTAGTAGTCACATGATCTCACTTTCGTCTTTCATTCGTTCTTCCAAACAGTGATGGGAGGTGAGAGAAGCGCACGGCCTCTTGGGCCACAATCTTCGACGCCTAACAATTTAATTTAATTAGACCTTATTAAAAATGAGTTTAACCGAATTGAATACTTCTACATGGGGGTCGCTCTTCCACTCATACATCCCTTTCATAAAATAAATTAGGAATTAAATTAAGAGAAAATAAAAATAAAAGGGTAAAGAAAATTATTTTTGCCTGAATATGGTAGCTGACGGCCTTCCGCTAATCATGGTTGGTGATCGGTGGACGGTCCGATCCGGTCCGGACATCCGGTCATCTCTCTTGGGGGGTGGATGAGCTGACTTTCCCAAATAAGCCATTAGAATGGTTGGTACGGCCAACACTCACTCGCATGTTCCTGGCTGAACTGGACTCTGCCACTGTTGTCGCTCACTTGGGCACAGGCAAATGGAGTGATGGATATTGGATGGCTTGGATACTGTCAAACCGCCACGAGAAAAACCCCAGACACCAGACATGCCGGTGACGGTCGTTATGGAAACGGGATATTCCACTGCATTTTGGGGGTGAAGGAAAGGGCTTTATTCCATTTGGTGCAAATAGAACCGGCGGAAGTCTCATCTTTAACTTGCTTGCGAAAGAGGGAAGTGCTCTTCCTTCTGCCGCCTCTGGCGAACTCTTCGCGTCTGAAATATTTTCTATCCACAGGGCTAAAGCAAATTCTACTTGGAAAGTCCCTCCAGCACATGAATGGTATGCTGGAAATCGTCCTGGTCTGTCTCTACAGTCCGAAGGTACAAGATCCGCACAGACTGCACCGGCCAGACTTCGTAGTGGCCGTATTAAAAGCTTGAAATTCGTCGACAGAGAAACGACTTATACCTCTTGCCCTTGTTCCTGTCCTGCTTCTCCTGCTGACGTCATTGACTGTACTGGCGCCTCTGCGAGGCTGCTGTGGAGTGAGGGGGAACATGGACTTTTGGTACTGTTAGAACGACATGGTATCATGGACCTGGTCTAGTATTTGGAACAGGGGGACATGAAACAACAACAACAAAACCCGCGGAAGTCGCTTCGTTATGTGCTTCGGTCGAAAACGAATTCCTCCCTCAACGAAGTGCGCTTAGTTTGCCAAATGTTTCGGTTGATTATGCACTCGTTTCCCTCCTTCCTTAGACTCGTCTACTTGAGGCAACCCTGTTCAGAGTTCTTCTCATGGCGGTAGGACAGTACTCGATCTTCCACTCCACACCAGGCCGACCGGTTTTACACATTGCAGATCGGTTTTGGCTTGGAGCGGTAGAACCTGCGCGACGTGTCGCGGTCGTAAATGATCAGTCTTACATAACTTATGTATTTAAATTATAGGGTTCACTTACACAGGAATAAATCTATAGGCCGGCCGACAGGCAGTCAACTCTTTGAAGGATTTGGTCCAAACATTTGATACAGATCTGCATTTTTACTGATAAAACTGCATGCCTAATTTTATTCACCTATATCCTATCTAGCTAGTTGCGGTTTTGAGTTATCATGCGCATGCGCATGGACAAACCTACTAACGGAATTTGAAAGAATCCAAATATTGATACAAATCTATAATTTTTGAGCAAATACGATACAATACTGTCTGTCCACCACGAGAGCTCTGCTCGCCATCTTGTCTCGTTGACGGCGGTCGCTATAGCAACCGGTTATGTTAGGGAAGATCCATTTCGAATATTAGGAATCCGAGGGAAGTCGGGGTTTTAGTTTATTCTTGTAGCCAGTTTGCGGCGGTAAAAAGAGTACATAATTCGTGAAATTCTACTTATTCGGAATGGATTCCTCCTACGATAACCTGTTTCTATAGCGACCGCCGTCAATGAGACAACATGGCGAATGGAGTTTTCGTGGCGGACAGACAATAACTTCATTCGTCTATAGTTTAGCAACGGATTCCGAAACCCTCCTCGCTTTTGCGCATGCTCCGGGCGGAGTTATTTTCATCAAAATAGGGGGAAAGTGAAGAATGGAAGGGGAGTGTGATCTAATAAAGAACTCCGGAAATGTGCTCATTGACTGACACCCCTTTCCGGTGTAAAATCGTCCAAAAGTGCCAGTCTCGGAATCCATTGCTGAACTATAGTTAATTCTATTTTTGATTCGTTGTTTTCATAGAGAGACTGACAGGTATATTTTCCAAAAAAAAAAAATTCCCGTCTCATAAAGATATAAACCGTGGATATTCATCATCATTTCCTAGGTTTCGCAGTGAAACCACACGTCGACCATTTTTTTACTGCGCATGGGTGAAACGTCGCGTAATTTTTCATTCATAACTTCAGAGCCAGATATGTAGGCAACTTATATAAAAATTCCAGTTTAGTACCGTTAGAATTCACAAAGATATCTGCATTGCAAGAGCTAAATTGCTTTCGATCTCAAAGAGAAACAAAATGACGAGGGTTCTCGCACAAATTGATATTTTTTTAAAATTGAATCTTCGAAAGTAATATTGAGTCTCATGAAGGGTGGATATCCTGAAAACTCACGTATACTTATAAATTAAATACATAATTTAAATTGCAAAACGAAACATGTAGTGAGCTTGAAAAGGGTTAAAAGGAACTAGAAAAGTGAATATATTGGTGTCGGAAAAAATCAACATATCGGCATCGTTTTGTAAATAATGCATCAGAGTGGATAAAAATGGACACCAAATAAATAGCTTGATGAATTTCACTCAAAAAATTCATTTCTACGAAAGGATACGCGAATTAAGGGAATTTGAACTGCCGAATGATAATGATTTTTACGAGGAGATAAGAGTTTCACAATTCGCAACGTCAGAACAAAGCATTGAATGATGTTCTTTTTCTGTTCAGCTGCATTGCCTGTAAGATATGAGTCACGAACAGTTGCCAAATAAACCCTTTGTTTTTAGAAACGGAAAAATTTTCTGTTTTTGTTACGATTTGAAGAAGAAAACGTTCTTGTTTTGTTTAGCAACGGATTCGAAAACCTTCCACGCTTTTGCGCATGCCCCAGGCGGAGTTATTTTCATCAAAATAGGGGGAAAGTGAAGAATGGAAGGGTGATGTTTGCATTTTACTGAGCGTGATCTAACAAAGAACTCCGGCAATGCGCTCATGCAGGGGTGACGCCAGAGGGGGGACCGGAGGGGCAGGGCCCCCCACATCGGGGAAAATTTTTGTGCGGGGTATTCAACTGTAGTTGAGATAAATAATAATCTGGCGAAAATTTCAGACCAATTTCATTACACTCAGCCCCCCGTACAGCAAGTCGTGTCCCCCTGTCGGGCAAACTCTAGCGGCATTCCTGCGCCCATGTGATTTATTGCCTGACACCCCTTTCCGGTGTAAAATCGTCCAAAAGTGGCAGTCTCGGAATCCGTTGCTAAACAGTACTTAGAGCGTCGACGCGGTCGAAAACATTTTTTGGCTAGTTATTTCATTGTATTTTTTATTAAATTATCCGAAGTATTGTAGTGTTCTTTATGATTCTTATTATCAGGTGAGGAAAGTCTGTGAAGTTAAAGTGTTTTGGTTTACAAAAGCCATGTTTGACATTTGTCATTACGATACAAAATTTTTATGACCTTAGCCACCACCCCCGACCCGAATCCTGGATTCGCCACTGAGTGTAATCTACAAAGAGAGTTTCGAATTCGTTTTACAATCAATACATTTCAGAATTAGATACAAAACAGTAATAGATGCTCATGGATTAACCAAAAAAATTGATATTCAAAAAGCCTCCCTTTAGCTTGGATAACCAAGGCTGTACTGTATTTCAAGTCGATTACGTAGCTTCTTATTCAAGACTAGCAGTAAGCGCAAGGCGTTGCCCGTGGAATCAGGACTTCAACAAAATGGAAAAAAAAATGCCTATAATGTCTGAAAAAGTTCTGAAAACAAAACAAAAGATACACATTATTGATTTTCCCGCTCATTTTTCTTCGCGATAATGACATTGCAACTGTAGAAAAGCAATACAGAGTACGTTAATCAGAAACCATGTTAAAAAAATTGCAACGTGAAAATGATTATTAGACAGCAAGCAAAATATAAAATCGAATCCGAAAATAATAATCGAAGCCATTCAATTGAAGGTTATGACGTCACCCTGCCCCGTCAGCCAATGAAATTGACAATAACGTTTTGAAGCCTCGTAACCTCGCTAGAGGGGAAAATATCTTTCAACTGACCAGGAAAAAATTAAGTAAGAAAAAGGGGAAAAGATATTTTAACCGTTGTTGTTTTAAATCCGACAGAACCTTTGCAGTTATAAGCTGAAAAAAATTGAAAATAATAGTGTTATTAGAAAGTCGGATGCAGCAAATTTAAAAACGAAAATAAAACTTCGATGGCAAAACTGACTATTTTTTTAAAAAATTCTCAAAATTCAGTAAATTACGTTAAAAATTCAAAACTAACTTCATTAGGACGGAAATCGTATGCTCTTTTTTGACGGGGTGTCTATTTTTTTCGTACAATTAATCAAAACCATTCTATTAAGAAATTAGTGCGAAAAATCAACCAAAACAACACAAAACATTAAATAAAAAATTTTCCAGATTAAATTTTAAAATTCCAGGTCCGATGTGCATTGAGTCACCTTTAAGACTACCTGTATGCCAAATTTCAAGGCTGTAAGTGCGATAGATTCGTCTGTACATCGCACGCACACGCACACAAACATTGCCTTTTATAAGTATAGATAAAATTTGCTATTACATCATCTTTGATGAGGTTCAATCAAGCAGTTTCTTATCCAACGAATAAACCCTCTTACTTGGACGAAAATTACCAGAAGTGAATTTCTTTTTCAATAAAAAGATCCCAGCGGGCAGTATGTGTCTGACAGTGCAATATCGAGATAAAACACGTTCAATTTAGGAATATCACGTGATTTTAAGCTATCGGTAAAGCAGAAAGGGAAATTCCCTTTCACAGATAGCTTGTCTCCCTTCTTTTTTCCCTATTAAAAATGGATCTGACCTTCATCTTCTTTGATATTTCATTTTGTGTAACACTAGAGTTACCAGACACCTCGACTCAGCCGGGACAGTTTCGATTTTAACTCATGATTTAGCTCATGTCCGGGAGAAAAAAAAATATCCCAAATTTCAATGAATATAAGGTGACCAACTTTTTTACAATGAAAGGGGGGACACAAATAAATGGAAGAAAAAAACATCGTAAATAAAACAAACATTTCATTCTTTGCCACAATAATACAGAATGCATTAGGGTTGCCATGTTGGCCTTTTTAAGGCCAAATTATGGAAATTTGGCCTTTTTTCAAAGCCCTTGGCCTTAGGAATTTTTCTTTGGTCTTTTTTTTTGGCTTTATTTTCGGTAACAACTATGAGAGCAATTTTTAATGACCTATTTATTTAAATTAATTAATTCTAATTGATTATTAAATATTTTTTAATAAATTTTTGATATTACACTTTTTATATTATACTAGCAGTACGCGCACGGCGTTGCCCGTGGAATCAGGACTTCAACAAAATGAAAAAAAAAAAAAACGCCCACAATGACTTGAAAAAGTTTTGAAAACAAAAGATACACATTATTGATTTTCCCGCTTATTTTTTTTTTTTTCACGATAAACAATAATAAAATATTGTAGCGTGAAAATTATTATACTGCAAGCTAAGTATGCGAGACGAATAAATACATTAAGATATGCCGAAAATAATAATCAGTCATTCAATTCAAGGTTATGACGTCATCTCCCCTTCAACCAATCACATAGCCATCTGAGTTCCGAAGTGCCGTGCCGCGCGAGGAACTCTCTCCATAAAAATAACTCTCAACCGCCCAGAAAAAAATTAATTTAAAAAAAACTTGAAAAGATATTTTAACCGTTGTTGTTTTAAATCCGACACAACCGTTCTAGTTATAAGCTGGAAAAAATTGGAAATAATAGTATTATTAGAAAGCCGGATGCAACAAATTTAAAATCAAAAGTAACATCTTCATGCCAAAACTGGGTATTATTTAAAAATTTCTCAAAATTCAGTAAATTGCGTTAGAAATTCAAAACTAACTTCATTAGAACGGAAATCGCATGCTCTTTCTGATGGTGTATATATTTTTGTCGTAAACTTATTCGTAACTATTCTATTGAGAAATTAGTGCTAAAAATCAACCAAAACAACACAAAACATTAAATAAAAAAATTTCTAGATTAAAATTTAAAATTTCGGCTTCGAGGTGCATTCAGTCACCATTTCGACTACCTGTATGCCAAATTTCATAGCTGTAAGTGCGATAGACTCGTCTGGACATCGCAGACAAACACACACATACACACACACACACACGCACACAAACATTGCCTTTTATAAGTATAGACATAGTGAGCTGTCAAACGAAATAGCTTTTGAATAGAACAAGGATGTTTTAAATTTTTTTTCACTTAAATTTTAGTTTAATAATAGATTATTGCACATATCCCTATCAATAGGGATTTGTTTTCATGAAGGATAGCCTTTTTTCTTATAACCAAAGAGGTCTTCAATCAGAGAATTATAGGTAGAATGCAGTATAATATAATTCTCAATGTTTTTATGCATGATAAAAACATTTGTAACATTTTATACTGTAATTATGCTTACGTGCATATTAATTACTAGCAATACCCGCACGGCGTTGCCCGTGGTATCATGAATTTTAACAAAATGTTTTTTAAAACCCACAATGACATAAAATAAATTTTTGAAAACAAAATCAATACAAATATATATATATATATATATATATATATATTATTGGTTTTGACCGCTTATATAGAATTCAAAATGAGTAAAAACAATTATAATTCAGTCAGGCTGACGCCTTAAAATGTTTCGATCCTGTTTAAAATAGTTAATTGGTGACATTAGATACTTTGAATTAAAGCCATTCAACGAAATGATTTCAGATTGAAATTCAAGTACCAAATCAACCGACATTTTCGAAAAAATTTTTTTAGGATTTAAAAGATTGATTCCTATAAACCAGGTAAAATGTTAAAAATGAAAACCGAATGAAATCTTAAACGATTTCAAATAGAAGAATACGCCTCGAAAGATACAGACAAACATAATTTCTATAGTATTTAAATATATCCAAAATGAATCAAAGAAGAAAAGAAAAAGAGAGATTAAATCTTCCAATTCAGGTTTAAACTTTAAAGCCAGATTATGTAAATAGCTCCTTGAAATCAATTTAATTTTTTCTAGTCTTCTCTAACTAAAGATATAGTCAGAACGTACTGGTATTGCTCGCTTGACGACTGCGTCCAACGAAGGAAGGGAATAAATCACGGCTGTTTTTTTTTTGCGCCAGATGGCGTAGCCAAGGCGAAAAAGTGTGAAACGGCGTGCTTCGTCACTTTCGGCATTCGAGAAAAATTCTCTGATCCCATCTAGAAATAAATTAATCTAAAATCGATGAAATAAAATATTTTAACCGTTCTTGTATTAAATCGGAGAAAAATAATCGATTTACTGCCAAAAAATTTTGAAAATGATATCTTTATTAGAACATCGGATACAAGAGTTTTAAGAATTCCGGAAAATTTTATTTTTGAAAAGTGACTATTTTTTAAAAAATTCTCAAAATTCAGTAAATTACGTTAGAAATTCAAAACTAACTTCAGTAGAACGGAAATCGCGTGCTCTTTCCGATGGTGTATCTATTTTTGTCGTACAATTATTCGAAACCATTCTATTGAGAAATTAGTGCCAAATCAACCAAAACAACACAAAACATTAAATAAAATATTTTCTAGATTAAATTTTAAAATTCCGGCTTCGAGGTGCATTGAGTCACCATTAAGACTACCTGTGCGCCAAATTTCAAGGCTGTAAGTGCGATAGATTCGTCTGTACATCGCACGCACACACACACAAACATTGCCTTTTATATGTATAGATAAAATTTGCTGTTACATCATCTTTGATGAGGTTCAATCAAGCAGTTTCTTATCCAACGAATAAACCCTCTTACTTAGACGAAAATTACCAGAAGTGAATTTCTTTTTCAATAAAAAGATCCCAGCGGGCAGTATGTGTCTGACAGTTCAATATCGAGATAAAACACGTTCAATTTAGGAATATCACGTGATTGTAAGCTATCGTAAAGCAGAAAGGGAAATTCCCTTTCACAGATAGCTTGTCTCCCTTCTTTTTTCCCTAATGAAAATGGATCTGACCTTCATCTTCTTTGATATTTCATTTTGTGTAACACTAGGGCGACCAGATACCTCGACTCAGCCGGGACTTTCGATTTTAACTCATGATTTAGCTCATGTCCGGGAGAAAAAAAATATCCCAAATTTCAATGAATATAAGGTGACCAACTTTTTTACAATAAAAAGGGGGACACAAATAAATTGAAGAAAAAAACATCGTAAATAAAACAAACATTTCATTCTTTGCCACAATAATACAGAATGCATTAGGATTGCCATGTTGGCCTTTTTAAGGGCAAATTATGGAAATTTGGCCTTTTTTCAAAGCCCTTGGCCTTAGGAATTTTTCTTTGGCCTTTTTATGGCTTCATTTTCGGTAACAATTTTTAGAACAATTTTTATTGACCTATTTACTTAAATTAATTAATTCTAATTGATTATTAATTATTTTTATTAAATTTTTGATATTACACTTTTCAAATTATATATAGTGAGCTGTCAAACAAAATAGCTACTGAATAGAACAAGGATGTTTTAAATTTTTTTCACTTAAATTTTAGTTTAATAATAGATCATTACACATACCCTGATCAAGAGGGATTTGTTTTCATGAAGGATAGCCTTTTTCCTTATAACAAAAGAGGTCTTCAATCAGTTTGTCAAATTTGGCCTTTTTGGCCTTATTTTTAAGAAGGTTTGGCCTTATTTTGCTATTTTGATCTGGCAACCCTGGGATGCACTATAATATAACAGAGAATTGTTGACAGAATGCAGTATAATATAATTCACAATATTTTTATGCATGATAAAAACATTTGTAACATTTTATATTGTAATTATGCTTACGTGCATATTAATTAATATTTAAATGAGTACAACGGATCGGCTGGACATCGATCGAATACGGAGATTTAGATTAGTCTTCAAATATCGCAAAAGAGGACAAGTAGGAGGACATTTTACGAGGGAGAACTGACAGAACTTACAAAAGAAGGACTGTCCTCTCTAAAGAAGGACAATTGGTCATCTTAATAAATATGGTCGCATTGCCCCGTTTCTGGAAATAGTTCGTTTTGAAAAAGATTAAATGTAACAATGGAACCACTAGCGACATACGGAATTTTGTGACATCAATCAAATAATTTCGTATCCCTTTTGGTTGCTTGGCAACGACGACTTGAAAACAGGAAGCAGTGTTGGTAAATGAGTTTTTTAACATGCTAATGCTTATAGGCTGCCATATTATCTGTAAATTGCGACATACATGATGCAACCAGCGGGAGTGGTCTCCCCTAAACTTTCTCGTATACTCCTAACACATGTAGAGAAAACTGGAATAATAAAAGACGTCAAATAAACTTCCGTCGCAAGGAAACCAAAGTTGGAACCACGCGTGGTTTGAAGGATCAAAACAAATTCAAATCCTCTGCTCATTCTTTTGCGCAACAGGACCTGGCGAGACTCCCTAAATGTTTGCTTCCTTACAAAATCACTCCAAATTTGTTTTTGGCAAACTGCCAAGTTTCGGAGCGTCCCTTCCTTGCACAGGCATTGCCATTAGTAGGCATGTGCAGGGAGTTAAGTTTCAAAACTGAAAAAGTATGCGATTATACAGACCGACAGACAGTCAACCCTTTGACGGATTTGGCCCAAAATTTTATACGGACCTACATTCATGACGATAAAACTGTGTATAAACTTTTATCCATCTGGCTTTTCAAGGTTTTGAGTTATAGCGTTCGCATGACCCCGAACATACAGACAGACAGACTTCCCGTTGACGGATTTTGTCCAAAATTTGATAGAAACCTACAAATTATGTTTAAAGACCACATACAAAATTTCATCCCCGTAGCTCTAATAGTTTTCGAGTTATCGTGTTCACAGACAGACACACAGACATAATTCCAAAATTGTGTTTTTCGGAATCAGGGAGGTCTAAAACGTGGAGATTCTTCAAAATCTCGAGTTCGATTTTTTTGACGATTACAATACTTTCTCTTTGTATACTTCATATACGAGAAAGTAAAAATTGCAGAAGAATGAAAACTGAGTTCGCAAAAAAGAGATTTTCATAATTTGTAGTTCGTAAATGCGAGCGAAAAATTACATTACGTCTATGGGAGTGTATTCGGGACCACTCGCTAGTTCGTAAAACCGCAAGTGTTCGTTAAAAAGTGGTTCGTAAAAACGAACGTATACTGTATAAATAAAAGTCATTGTGGGTGTGTGGGTTTGTGGTTATGTGTGTGGCTATGTTCTACATCTCCTCCTAAACCAATGGACAGTTTTCAACCAAATTTTGTACACTTATTATTTAAGACAAGAGGCAGACACTTATGAACTTTTCTAAGTCCAAAAGTTAATTAAACAGTCAGTTAATTAGAAATTAACCGAAAGCGTTTTTCCGCCGTAACTTCGGAGCAAATTGTCCGACAAAAAATATTTTTATTCCATCTTAAAGTTCAAACTTTTACCTTTTCAATGATACCAATTTATTTTCTGTGACATTTTCCCTTCAATTTTTATTAATTTTTTTAATGTATAATAATTGTTAATTACGCGCAGACGATTTTGAAATAACGTAAATTTACAGCTACTTCGTTGCTAGGCAACGGTTAGACTTTGAACTAATTTACCTTTATTTCTGAAATTTTTGCTTATTTTTATAAATATGTTTTACATAAGAAGAAAGTCAATCGTCAACTTTTAAAAGCCTCAAATCTAATTAAAATTTCAGTTAATTGGAAATTAAGCAAGATCACATTAGAAGAATTTTGGATGAATACGAATTTTATTATTATTTTATTCATATTTATTCTACCGCTTTTTCTCAATGAAAAATTTACTATGTAATTGTCCCAAAACATCAGTTAAAATCTTTCTTATACTGCAAGATTTATGAACAAAATTTGAAGTACTATGCAATAAATACTAATAATTTATGGAGAAAATTAGCTATCGACGGTTTTTACAAATCGTCTGGTTCAACTGATATTCTCATTTTAGTTAAAAAACATTTCAGGCGATAAAAGAATTTTGGGTATTGTAATTTTCTATACAAAAGTAGTTTTTTATATCAAAAATATTAGACATGAAAGTATTTTAATCCCGAGCAACGCCGGGCAAAACAGCTAGTTTTTGTTAATAAAACTAATAGAAAATGTCATATGCTGGTTATTTACTTTGTTTGAAAAGCAGGAAATTTCAGATCTGGATTTGGAATTTAAAAATTTGGCCTACTTGGAGATAAAGTAACTTTTAAAATTGTTTTCTCGTGATAAACCTTTTTTTGCAGCCCTCCTCGTTTCTGAGCTCATGAGCCGCCACTGTATATAGTGTTATATTTATATACATAAGCACTGTATACACAGTGCATGTCTTAGCCAATATTCATACTATTTTTAGAAGCAGATGTTACACGCGCT
Organism: Araneus ventricosus; assembly: GCA_013235015.1. NCBI lineage: Eukaryota > Metazoa > Arthropoda > Arachnida > Araneae > Araneidae > Araneus > Araneus ventricosus. The sequence goes on along the minus strand of BGPR01001014.1, from coordinate 306,604 downwards.
GTAGTCTACTGTCGGTGCAGCAAGTTGATGCAGATGAATGTGGAAGCTAAAAATTAATCAGACTTCGGGCAAATTGGAAGGAAATGAATTATCGTTTGCAGATTTGTCGAAAAATGTCTTTCTAGAATCAAAATTTTATTTTCCGTCACTCTGTTTAAATAACTGGTTGGTAAATATTTTTTCAGTGAAATTATTATGTACTTATTTACGATGACGGAGAAACTGAATTTTTTGTAACAATTAATTTATCTTTACACAATTGGTTGGTTAATATTTTTAATAATAAGGTAACCAACAGTCCTTCTTTAGAAAGGACAGTCCTCCTTTCGTAAGTTCTGTCCTCCCTCGAAAAGTGTCCTAAATGTCCTCCTTTTCAATATTTGAAATTAGAAGACTGAATTTAGAATTAAATTCTAAAAAATTAATTCAATAAGAAAAAAACACTATGAAACTGATAAAAGATGGCGGAAATATTCAACCATTTCAAAAATGAGCATATTTGATGTGAAAATTTACTCTTGTTCCCTAGAATTAAAGTAGCAGTTGAAAGGGTATTTTCACTTGCTATAATGATTTTCGGACATGTGAGAAATCGAGATTGAATGTCGATACTTTAGTCAAAGCACTAGGAAGAATATTTCTAGTTAAGATATTTCTACTATATTGTTAGAAGATGATACATTGTCATTCTATGGAAAAGTACTCATTTGAATAATAATTAATAGCATGTATGCAGAATTACAATTTAAAACGTTACAAATGTCTTTATTATGCATTTATCATATTGTATAATGTATTCTGTATTATTGTTGCAATGAACAAATTGTTTCTTTTATTTGCAATATTTTTTCTTCAATTTATTTGAGCCCTTCTTTTCATTAGAAAAAAGTTGGTCTCCTAATTAATAAGGAAATTTTTGCATTCCAGTGATAAGTATATTTAAACTATTCCGACTTTTTAATTAAAATAACTTCCGTATGAAAATGTTTATTTGATACTGAGAAAATATGTAATTTTCAAAGTTTTTCTTAGAGGAATAGAGAATATCAAATTTTTAAGAATTCTATTTAAAGTTTAATTGTTTACGAAACCTTTTTTTAATGATAAATTACCGAAACTTCTCGAAGAACTTCTTTATTCCGGTTTTCAAAAAAGCAGTGTTGAGGTGGATGAAAATTTTCAATCGACAGTGAAAAATTGTTTTTTAAAGAATTTCTTAGAAGAATAGAGAATTTCAAATTTTAAGGAATTCCATTTCAAATAATTGGTTGCTAAAGGCTTTTGATGAGATTTCACCTGAAACGCTCGAAGAACTTCTTTATTTATTCTGGTTTTCAGAAAGGCAGTGTTGCATCAGTAACAATTTATACTTCTATTGAGAAATTTTTTATTAAATGTAATCTGAAACTTCCTTGTTTCACAATCTATCCTTTCGTCTTTTCGAAAAATATTTAATACTTGCTCCGGAAAAAAAGAAATGAGTTGATATAAAAAGAAACGAAAGCGAAAGTCACAAATGAGTAACAGTAAGACGCAATAATGATAACTTACGTCACTGATAAGATATTACAAAACAGAAAATCATTACGATGATAGATTACGTAAAGAATTTCAACAGAACTCTATCTCAAGAAGCATATTATAAACACTGCCGAAAGACAACAGAATCTAGTTCTGTTCTATTTTTAGTCACAATAAGTATTTGTCAATCTATGACTGTAAAAATCTGCTGGTATAAGTCACCACAGAATCTCTTGATCAAAATTTTAAGAATAAAAACAACGCACTTGAATAATTAAAAGCAATGACATATTATTAGGTAGATACTCAAGAAAATAGTACTATTGGATAAATCAATTTTAATTATATTTCTGTTCATCCGTTGTTATAAATTCGTAGAAATTCATTCTGATTCCACATTTCTCAGAAACTCTTCGGAAATTATTAAATAAAAGAGCGTATGTTGTTAATAAATAAAAGAACATTCTAGCAAATAGATTTCAGAAAAATGTTTCTGTTAATCGTGAGTATATTTGTTTAGAATTCTCCTATTCCGTTTTATCAGAAACTCTACAGTTTGCCGTTAAATCAATTAACATTTTTTACTAAGACCTACTCGGAGCACCTGCCGCGCATTTATCTGTTATGTATCAAGTATATCAGAACATGTAATTTATTTTTTTAAATCTGGACGAGGATTTTAACAAGATACTATTTTTTAGGCTGCCATACGTTTTGTAAATTACGTGATACAAAAACGCTTTACAAGTTGGAGAGTTAGATCTAAATAGAACGTTTTTACTTTGGGGGTAGAGAGTGCTCACTAAGAGAGAATTTTTAAAAATTTTAATTAGATTTTTAATTAATTAAAAGTTAATCGGAATTTTATCGTTTTCCCCCAAGAATTTCGGAGCATATTATCGAAAAAAAACACATTTTTACACCACTTCAAATTTTTAAAAAATGCTGATAGATAGTGATGCCAATTTTATTTAAGTGCAATTTTTTCTTTAATATTTTTATCAATATTAATATTAAACAAAATTTGTAACAATACATTTTTACTCTTATAATGAAATTCAAACCAATTTTATTGTTTCATCAAATCTTTTACTAGCGTGCTATTACCAATGTTATAAAAAAATTACTTTCTTTGGACATTAACTGAATGCGGAATTTTCATTTTCGCTTTTATCGACATGGTAATATTTTTAGGCTGATATTCTTCATGTAAATTGCGTGATGTAAAATCGTTACACACATAATGCAACTGCTGTTGCAATCATATATCAGTGCAAATTATTTTCATCAAAAGATAAGTCATTATAATAAATTCCTTGAACAGTACATCTGTTCTACTATTCATAGGGATGCCAGCCATACAACCCATATAAACAGGACTGTCAACATATTTCACTTCTTAGTCCCGTATTATTATTTGTCCCGTTTTCTCGATATTGGCAACACTCAGATTCCATTCAACCAGTTTGTATATCTAAAAGATTACTTAGAGAAAAATAAAAACTGCGAAGCAACTATGAAATTGAGTACGCAAGAGAAATGGCTGAAGTTTTATGCAGATACAAAGCATATTGATCAGAAGTCATGTCTGATAAAGGCATCTGAATACGTATTTGCCATTCCAGCCCACAATGCAGATGTGGAGAGAATATTTTCGCTAATGCCAACCCAATGGTGGGACGAAAGAAACCGGTTATTAGTAGAGACAATTAAAGCAATTTCGATTTTTTATTATGGTTATAAAATGATTTGCGCCCAATTTTATAATTATGTGAAAGAAGTAAATGGTATAATTAAGGAAGTAAAATCAACTTTAAAATATGTTAAGTTAAAAGACATAAATATTCAACGTGTTCATTTTATTAGATTTCTTAAACTTTATCGATCTTTTATCACAGTAAAATAAACCATTACCAACCCATTGTTTCATGTTTTATTTATTTAGCAGTTAAAAGTCCCTTATCAATAGTGTTGTGCGCCCTCTTCGCCGAAGTGAGAGCGCACCTGAACTATTCTCCGCTTCCACACAGAAAAGCTTCCACTTTTTGGAGAAAAGAGCAATCAACAGAACAGACACACATGTGCTTTAATACTCGCATTTTAGTTCGTTTTTGTGGACTTCTTTATTTGATTAGTTTTTTTCTCTCTTGTTTGTTGATATTGTACACTTCATAATCATATTTCTTTCCTGCTTTGAGTTTTTGTTTGTATATGGTTTTATATGATACTCCCCTTTTGTTTCTTGTATACTAACCCAGATTTTTAGATTTGTGTTTTTGTAAACTTTTTCATCTCTCTGCCTTCGTCTTTATTTGCTAGACAATTAAGGAGCGTCTTCCGATGTCTCTTCAACTTCATGTCCGCCACACTGTTTAAATAACCAAAAGGTTATAGTCGCAGGGGCATGAAATGGTGTTCTGTTCTGTTCTATATACAGGATTGTCACCGTAATTCACTATTCAGTCCCATATTACTATTTGTCCCGTTTTCTGTCTAAATGAGAAAAAATCGAACGTACTATTGCATATTTAGAAGTAAGGAACATCAATATTGCCAACACTGAGATTCTATTGAACCAATTTATATATCTAAAAGATTATTTAGAGAAAAATAATGGCAATCAAAACTGCAAAGCAACTATGAAATCGATTATGGAAGAGAAATGGCTGAAGTGTTTTGCAGATACAAAGTATATTGATCAGAAGTCATGTCTAATAAAGCTATCCGAATTACAGCCCACAATGCAAATCTGGAGAGAGTATTTTCCCTAATGTCAACTGAATGGTTGGACAATTTTGATTTGTCAATTTTAAAATGGCTTGCGTCCAATTTTATAATTATGTGAAAGAGGAAAATGATATAATTAAGAAAGTAAAATCAGCTTTAAAATATAACTGGGCTCTCGCATCTTTTTATAAGCTTTTATTTAACTTGACTGTCGTGTCCTCACATCTTGAGATCGATTTTTTACCCACTTCCAATCGAGATACAGCTTTGAAATTTAGCACAGTGGTGGGTTTCCGGTGAAAATACAATATTATGCAAAAACATTTGCAATCTATACCTATTTTAAATCTAACAAAATGATATTAAAATTTTAGCCCTATATTGGGGCGATAAAGCTTGGAAGATGGTAACCCAACGTTACGTAGGGTTGTAACAACACCACGAAGCTAATAGAGAATACGCTATACTTCCGGCGCTGCACCGATGAATGACGTAATACCTCTTGTTTCTACGCGTCTTGGGTTTACTTTCTATTAGAATTCGCCACCAACCAGAAGTAGATTTTTTTTTACTTCGTGTGCGCCAAACGTTTCGCACTCAAAGTTTCGTCTCTTGGTCTGTGTTACACTTTTTTAAAATTCGTAATATGTAATATTCGTAACGAATATTTAATATATATTTTGTGTTGGAGAATTCGGTAATTGAATTTAGTTTATTATGCCTAACATGTAGTGTGCATTCGTGTCAGCCGTCACTAAAAAGTAGAAAATAAAATAAATAAATAAATAAAATTTAAGGTATAAGCTTTTATTCATGCGAAAAAATGGACGAAAAAGTTGAAAATAATTTTTCTGATTACAATAAAATGCATGGTTCCAATAAAAGCTTGTGTGCCTTTACCTTTTAGGAATATTCCATTTGTTTAAGGAAATATACACAAAATATAAGGTCTATATAAGCGTCCACGCTTTTATTCGAACCATGCATTTTATTGTAATCAGAAAAATTTTCAACTTTTTCGTCCATTTTTTCGCATGAATAGAAGCTTATACCTTAAAATTTATTTTATTATTCTACGTGTTCATTTTATTAGATTGCTTAATGAATTTTTTATCACAGTAAAATGAACCATTACCTCCCCGCTTTTTTTCATGATTTGCTTATTTAGCACTTAAACGTCCCATATCAATGCTTGGTAATTATGGGAACTCGATACATCGCTTATGTGTTTTTTAAAACGATGAGCATGCATCCTGCTGAAGTTTTCCCACAGTCGCATGAATTGAGCAATCCCAACGGGTTTCGGGTCTGTTAAATACACAGAGAATGTCTGTAAAGAAAAAAAATGGGACGGATCCGAAGTTCATTGTGATCGCAATTGACCGTGGTAACAATTTTAGCTTTTGAGCGGTTTTTGTTTAGTCTTCGCATGATGGCCATTTCCTTCCTCTTCCAGGCACTGTCACTGATGGGATTCTTCTTCTTTTTAATCCTGAATAATTGATACCGAAGAGATTCTGCCTCTTCAGTGGCAAGATTTCTAAATGCTTCTTTAATATAGAATTAGAATGGGTGAATTTCTAGGACTAACTCTGTTCAACTTTTGAATGATATTAGAGAATCTCTTTTCTATAATAAATATCGGCACTTACGTATTAACGCCACCGAGGCTACAGATTGGCAGTAATGCGCCAATAAAGAGCAATCTTGTTTACAAAAACCGCCAAATCTGTAGCTGCGGTGGCGTTGGCGGCACTTAAACCGCCAAATTGGCGTTAATACGTAAGTACAAAAAACGCCAAATTGGGGCCATTTAAAAACCGCCAAATTGGCGTTAATACGTAAGTACAAAAACCGCCAAATTTGGCGGCACTTAAAAACCGCCAAATTTGTAGCCTCGGTGGCGTTAATACGTAAGTACCTAAATATCTTTGCATTGAAGAATTTAAAGTCAATTATCGAAATGAAAAGATTGTGTATATTTATATTAATCAAATGAATTCAGAACGAAAAAATTCAAATAATTCAAGCCAACAGCAAATATTTCCAAAATCTGTTAAGAGTAGAAAATCACCCGTCATGGCATGACGGGTGCAAATTGCCTCTTCATTCGAGAGATTTCCCGTCAAATTTCATGTGTTTAAATAGATATATATGCGAGAGAAATGTTTAACGTTGATTGAAAACAAATAAAATAAACATATGTTTTATGACAGGAAATATTTTTTCATTTACATATTTCTTTATTCAGAAAACCTCTTGGTAAACAACATTCCGTGTGAAGTATTTTTCGTTGTTTAACAATTTTATTATAATTCAAAAATCAAGAAATTCTCAGCTTGGCAAACGTAAGTCAAAAGTTAAAATTTCAAAGGAATTCTTTTTCGAAATTCTAATCAAAACAAAGCACTTCTCTGCTTGTCAAACGTTGCCAAAAAATATTATCAAATTAAATCATCAAGATTGCACTAAATAATCAGATGCATCGTGGCGTCCAAACTATATCACGCGCTTGATATACCATTGACGTGATTTACTGCTTTCTATGAAAAACAGGAAATTAATTTGAAATATATTATTAATATAATTTAAAATTTCTCGGGAACTATGGATCATAGCGAGATAAATTTTATATCAATCAATACAAAATTTTATTTCACTATTTTAGAGCTGTTTGAATTTAGAACGACAATTACTCGTTTAAATGTAAAATTACTGAAATTTAGGTTCTCTAACAATGAAATAATGCTGTTTAACGTCTCGCAGTGCTATGGCGCGAGTTTTACTGTTGGTGACGTCAGAGCGTTACCGAGAGACAGATCTGGATCTATTAGAAATGCTGAATCTCGAAATTCCAGCAATAATTTAATGTAGAATTCGAATTTTCTGGCGTTCGTCTTTTTATAATCAAATGCTTCACTATGGTTGGCTTCAAATTTTATATAAAATATTAAATTTTATTATTATTTCTAACGAGGCGAGCTTCCCGGCGCCGATGCAGCATGGAAAAAAGTATGTAATGTCAGGGATCATATTTAAAAACGGCTCACGTCGTTTCACTTAGCACAACATTATTTTGCAACGTCTTATCAACACATTCTCACGAACAACAATTCAACGATCACTAACAAAATCTTGACGATTACACTAACAAATTCTCGATGAATTCACTTTAAGAACAGTTTTGAACACCAGCAGCAGACCACAGTTTTAGTCGGATGTCATTAGCATAACAGACGATTACGATTATCGCTTTCGCAATCAGTAAAGAGGAGTTTGCTCTAAATCTGAAACCAGCGGGAGTGGCCTCCCAGAAATTTTGTCGCATGCGACCAGTAATGTGGGGTGGGTAAACACCCAGTGAGTAGGTAAATATTCTTGGGGTATTTACCCAAGGCCTGGTTATTTTGAGAAAAAAATTATGAATGGTGATTTACAATGAAACATATCAAATTCATGAATTTGCAAAAAAAATTGCGTATGTTCTCAATTTTTACACGCGCTGAGGTACCACAACTTTATTTAACGTTTCTGAGAACGAAATCTTAATACAGATATCACTCAAAATTTCACCATACCTTCCATCTGGAGAATGTCAGAACAAAGTTTCGTTTTAGGTGGGTGTCATAATTTCCGAAGCGCGTGCTTCCGGCTCGCTACAATTTCCTTCGTAGACCTCCAAGGTCAGACGCCAACCATACTAACTTGAGTAAAATAAGCAAAACGCTCGCCAACACACAGTCGTAATGTGCATTTTGAACTAAATATGCAGTTTGAACACCTGTTTTTCAACCGATTCAGATGAAAATTGGGCACAGATATATAATTAAAATTAGCATCCGTGATTATAAGTTTTATTTATCTAAGTCAAAGGGCTTATGAGATAGAAGTATGCGATTATACAGACCGACAGATAGTCAACCCTTCGACGGATTTGGTCCAAAATTTTATACGGACCTACCTTCATGACTATAAAAATTTGTACCAAATTTTATCCATCTAGCTATTCAAGTTTTTGAGTTATAGCGTTCACATGATTTCGGACATACAGACTGACAGACTTCCCGTTGACGGATTTTGTCCAAAATTTGATAGAAACCTATAAATTATGTGTCAAGATCACATACCAAATTTCATCCCCGTAGCTCTAATAGTTTTCGAGTTATCGTGTTCACAGACAGACACACAAACATAATTCCAAAATTGTGTTTTTCGGACTCAAGGAGGTCTAAAACGTGGAGATTCGTCGAAATCTCGAGTCCGAATTTTTTGACGATTACAATACTTTCTCTTTGTATACTTCGTATACGAGAAAGTAAAAATAAGTCTTAAAAAGTTAACCACAACCGAAACGAAAAGTGTGTGTGCGTGCGTGTGTTTGTGTGTGTGAAGGGAATTCGAACCCAGCCGATGCCTCCTGTGCGTAACGCATCAAGCAGTTTACAGAAAGAATGCCAGTCTAAAAAACATTATCATGTTAAAACCTTTTCAAAACTAAATATTTCAACATTTAGAAATAATAATGAAAAGAAATAATAGATCATAACATGGATTCAATATTTGCTTAAAATTCGAACCATAAAATGTGCATAAAACAAACAAATCTGCGACTGAAAAATCAGAGACATAATATATTTTTCGAATTTGCCAGGTCATCTGTGAAAGTAATAGGGAGGGGAATCCTGAACAGGGCCCACTTTGGCAATAATTGGTAGGAAGACCCTGGACAAAAGATTCTATTCTTGAGGAAATTGGTAAGGAAATTCTAGACAGAAGAGCCTACACATTCCCTGGTGTTTTTGGAATGCTGTAAAAAAAATTGCATGGCATAATTATTTAACCCAAATGTGCATTTGGGGTATTTTTAAAAAAATTACGTTTATTTTGAAAAAAAGAAGATTGATATTTCCAGTTTTTTGTGTCAGAAAGCCATCGAAGAAACATTAAAAGTAAAATATTTAATGATTTCTTCTCAGTGGCGGTTTGTCACCTCAGAAACAAGCAGTGCCGGAAAAAAACACCTCAAGATAATGTATTTAATAAAGAATTAAAAAAAAACAGTTTTACTTCTAAATAGTCCAAAATTTTTAATTGTAATTACCTGATTTGTATTTTAGAAAATTGTCGACGTACCGTTTTCCATGAGTGATTTCTAATAAAAGCAAAAGAATGCTTATTACAACAGGTTAGTTTCCGTCTGGCAAAGCGAAAGCGAAACCATAACCAAATAACAGCGAACGAGAAACAAGCGAAGAAAAATAAATCAAGAGAGCGAAGAACATCCGGGTGGGAAGGAGAAAAAAGAAGCATCACACAGCTGGCATTGCGCCAAAGGACTGCAGACTTTGCAGCCCGAGCCACCGCCTTTTGTCTTCAAAGAATCTATTTCAAGGTAAAATAATTAAATAAAGCAGCATAATCTTGATAGAACAACAAAACACACACAAACAAAAAAGAACATTCCTCAAAGTTTTCAGATTTCACCTACTGCGGAGTAGATCATATTTTTAAGGTAAGCACTTAAGAATATTTAATAACAGAAATTAAGAATTGGAAATAATTGAATGGAATAGTACGACTAAAAACTCATTACAAGATTCCATATTAACCATCAACTTTATTAGACTAAAAGAACACTGGAGAAACACTAGGAAATAATAAATATAAGAATTGAAAAACACGCTTTTGTCATTGTACTAAAAAGTGGGAAATAATTTTTTATCAAAAATCTGTCGATCAAACAAAAACCATAAAAACGTGAGGAGCTGCAAACAATACTATAAGGAAACTAAGCCCCAATGAATATCATCCGAATAAAAATCCTTAGAGTAGTTCTACTGATGATTCTCGGATTCTGAAACCCTCAGCGCTCTTGCGCATGCGCCAGTCGGTGTTGATTCCAACAAAATAGGGGTGAAGTGAAGAATGGAGGGGAAATGTTTACATTTTACTTAGCACGACGGAAATGCGCTCATCTTACTCATTGCTGTCACCCTTTCTGGAGTAAAATCGTCTAAAAGTGCTAATCTCGGGAATTTTGAACCAACAATATGAACGATTTTAAGATTCTTGTATCGGTCTCTAAACGCTTGAAAAAAAGTTATTTCCATTACAATGAAACTTATTTTCTATTACACTGACAAACGTGAATCTTTTTTTAAAGTTTATATCGATTATTTAAATATATAGATCTTTGTAAAAAAATTCTGAATTCCCAAATTTTTTCATAATGGTAGATATGATGAAACTGTTCTAAGGTGAACCGCATAGTTTTATGAAAAATTGATGCTATATATAGATTAGTGGATGCATAAAAAATAATTACCAATATGCTTAAATAAATGTTTTTAGTTACTTAATGCTACTACGCTTTATAGCTTTGAATACATCATTAGTAGATGTTTGTTCTAATTTTCAAATTTTTCTTTTCTCCGAAATTGCGAAATTAGAAGAAATGAAGCAACCAAAGCAATTCGATTGCTTTTTAGAAAAACTACTCGTCTTAACCTCTACTATCGAAATTGAATAATAGCATAAATCAAATTAGTCACGGATGCAAAAATTTTCAAAGATCGGGAAATAATATCTTTTCTATAAAAGCACGCGAACGTTTTTTTCTCACGTACACAAACAATTGAACAGCATAATTAACGTTAGTCTACTCACATAACGAACTGTTTACAGAAAACACCAAATCATTTACCTGATACGAAAAAAGAAACAAGAGACGAGCAGCTGTTCTTTGCTTTGAGAACAACTCTGTAAAATAATCGATATCAACAACGAATTATTGTTGTTTCGGTTCTGTATGTCACTGGTGCGCAAACCGTGGGTCGCGAGAAATTTTGTGTGGCTCGTTAAATTCAAAGAAATTTATTTGATAATAAAAAAATATAAGGCTTTCCTTCGAAAAAATTTTACATAAAATGAGGGGGTCGGAAATAAAAATAGTTCGCCCACAACTGCTGTACGTTCGGATCCTTCATTGTTATCAAAGTTCGTTGGCCAGTATTCGATTATTTTATCGGCTTATCTCTGTTTAAATTGAAATTATTTTAAGATAAGGATATTTTGTTTGCTTTGGGTTTTTTTGTAATCGTAAAAGGAGTTCATAAAGAAGATCATGAAATAATTTTAATGTAATTAAAAATGTTCTAAATGCTTATAAGTCAATTATGTCAAATATGCGTCAAAATTTGATAAAGAAATGCAAAATTAAAAGAATTTAACTCTATGTTCGTATAAATTAGAAATATCAATTAATTGTATTGCTTATGTCGAGTAGGTGAAGGAATTGAGGGCAATTCAACTGGAGAAACGAATATTTAAGTTCGGCATCCAAACCAAACGATAATTTTTTTCATGTGATAAAATTTATGATAGTTCAATTATAAATTTTTTCTATGACACTCTGTGTAGTAATTTTATCTAAGAACTTTTTCTTAAAGATCGCACATCTTATTTTAATATGGAATGAAAAGGCGGATTTTATCGCAAAATTAGTTACCGAACATAGCCCATACATAAACTGGGTTGCATCAGAGGATATTCTTTTCCATATGAAGCACGACTCTAAAAAAAGAATTTCAGGAAAAATTATAGAGATAGTAAATATTATGAAGAACTTGGAGAAATCCCAGACATCAGATCCATCTTCAAATGGACAAAAAACAGAAGAAAAGACATAATTTGAGTCAGAATTTTTAGTAAAACATTAATAACCCCAAGCCTTTTGAATAAATTTAATCTTTCAGACAATTCAATGTGTAATACATGCAATGTTATGAACAATCTGGATCATATTTTACTTCACTGCTCTAGGTATTCAACAATTCATGGTCATCTCTGGAACAAACTCGGACTTGTTTCTTCAGCAACCTATAGATTTAAGGCACTCACAAGCAAAGTCTTTGAAAATAAACAGAACCTTCATATTTTCCTCCAGAACCTGAAGTTTTTTGACATTTTTTAATTTGAACCTTTTGTGAATACGGGGCCTTTGCATCTAAAAATCCCCAAAAAAACTCTCAAATCAATCAATCTTATTTTAAGAATCTTATGATCTAGCATTCAAGTAATTTTCAAGTTAGTTTTGTTTTGTGTTTCAGAATGCTAATGCATCAGTTAACATTACACAAGCAGCCATTTAAGTAAAACATTGAAATTAACTACCATTTCTAAAAGCACCGAAAAATACGATTGAAGAATATTAATGTGAATAATTTATTACATGAATTACAAGAAATGCAACTCAGAAAGCAGCAGGAAAATAACATTTTAAAGAACGTTTTGTTTAATAAAAGCAGCTGAAACTTTCACCAAGAACGAAAACTGTCTTCTTTCAGATTTGTAAATAGATCAAAAATTCAGTAATAATTCGGACACTGCACACATCTAAATGCATTCATTAAAAATTCAATAATTTCAAAAAAATGATATTTTCAGAGATTTAAAAAAAAGGGAAAATTCTCGAAAAGAATTTAGGCTTCGCTCTCTTTTCCATCTGCATTCTGGCTTCTGATGCAACACCTGAACTTCGTGAAAGCAGAACAATCAAACGATTTTTTTAGAACAATACTCTTGTTTGATGGCTTAAAACAAAAGCCTCTGGACGAATAACGGTGATTCTAAAATGACAGCGAGTGTTTCTTAATAAAAAGAAAGATGTGAGCAAAGATTATGGGCTAGATAAAAAAAAAAGAAAAAAGAACCCCTTAAGGAAAGTAGTGTATATGTGAAAAGAGGCTCCACTACTTTTTAAATATTTTGATTGAGTTCCATTGAAAGAATCGATAAAAGCTTCAATGCACTGCAAAATTTCAAATAATAGAAAACAGAATAAAATATAATCTTTTTCATCAGTTTATCGTAAATATTTAGATACATTCGAAGACATTTTAATTCAATCGTTGATTGCAGAAAACGCTTGAAGCAATAATAGCAAAATGCTGGGAGACTTGAAAAAATGATTAATTTTTAAATCGATGATTAAATTTCTTTTTCACCCGGCAGATTTTATATACCTGCAGTGTGCCTTTACTTGACTCTTGCCATTTATTCACTCACTTATTCCACGTATGAAAACAGCATAAACGCAATTTCGAAAAAGAAATTGAATTATATGGTTTCTTCGATCAACGATTCAATTATAAAAATTTATTTATAGTTAATTACAACAAATTTAAATTCAGTTAATATGCAGGGTAAAGCAGTTTTTACTTTCTTGTATACGAAGTATACAAAGAGAAAGTATTGTAACCGTCAAAAATTCGAACTCCAGATTTTGAAGAATCTCCACGTATTAGACCTCCATGAGTCCGAAAAATACAATTTTGGAATTATGTCTGTCTGTGAACACGATAACTCAAAAACTATTAAAGGTACAGTGATGAAATTTGGTATGTGGTCTTTACACATAATTTGTAGGTTTCTATCAAATTTTAGACAAAATCCGTCCACAAGAAGTCTGTATATCCGTGTTAATATGAACGTGATAACTCATAAACTTAAATAGCTAGATGAATTAAATTTGGCCCACATTTTTTATCATCAGCAATGTAGGTTTGTATCAAATTTAGGACCCAATCCGTCAAAGAGTTGACTGTCTGTATAATCGCATACTTTTGAACGCAAAAACTTCTTTAAAAAATTAATTTGATAAAAGAAATTTGGTATGTGGCCTTCTTATGTTAATGGTAGATTTGTGTCCAATTTTTGTGTCAATCGGTTAAAAAAAGGCGTTTAGATTGCAAATTTCGTTTCCTATATCCAGCCCTATTGGTAATCACGCCGACTTCTAATTCCACTTCCGCGTAGGATGTCCTTCAAAAATCTTTGCAAGACGTTTCGCTTATTCTCTTTTTTCAACACTGCATTATGGACTCTTGTTCGTTTTACTGCCTTTTAGCTTATTTTTTTTCTCTACTTGTGTTAGGAGTATACGAGAAAGTTTAGGGGAGATCACTCCCGCTGTTTTTTTTATGTGTGGGGGAAAATTTTGCAGATCTTGTTTCTTCCTCGCCGACATTTCTTAAGATTTTTGTATAATTATAGTAAATTTTAAAGTATTCTAAACATTCCTGAAGAAAGTTAAATTTTAAGTATGAAATTATTAATCCGCACTTACAGTTCACTGACGCTTTTGAAATGACACTTTTTCATGGGTTTTTTTTTTTTTTTTTTTTTTTTAACTTTCTCGTATACGAAGTATACAAAGAGAAAGTATTGTAATCGTCAAAAAATTCGAACTCGAGATTTTGACGAATCTCCACGTTTTAGACCTCCCTGATTCCGAAAAACACAATTTTGGAATTATGTGTGTCTGTATGTCTGTGAACACGATAACTCGAAAGACTATTAGAGTTACGGGGATGAAATTTGGTATGTGGTCTTTAAACATAATTTGTAGGTTTCTGTCAAATTTTGGACAAAATCCGTCAACGGGAAGTCTGTCTGTATTCCGAAATCATGTATAAGTACTTTGCAGTCACTATAACTCAAAAACTTGAATAGCTAGATGGATAAAATTTAGTACACAGTTTTATCGTCATGAATGTAGGTCCGTATAAAATTTTGGGCCAAATCCGTCAACGGGCTAACTGTCTGTCGGTCTGTATAATGGCATACTTGTTCAACTCCATGCGCATGCGTACTGGTAGAAATGCCTGTGCAAAGAAGGGACACTCCGAAAACTTGGCAGTTTGCCAGAAACCAATTCTGGCGGCGAGATTTTGTAAGGAAGCAAACATTTAGGGCGTCTCGTTTTACTTGCGTACTGGAAGCAATCTCTGCGCATGCTCAAGCTATTCTCCTGTTTTCTTCTCCGCACGCGGAGATTGCATTGCTAGAGTTTGATAAAAAAAAATAAAAATATTGCGAAGTTTCAATACATACGCTTCTTTTTGAATATGATTCTTCACCTCAATATTTTACTATCACTATAATCTACACTGAAAAACCTTCTGATAGTCATTGTATTCTGGGTTACAGTTGGTTCGAACTTTTTATCAACGCAAGGGGAAGGGAAATGACAAATGTTTGAAAATTATACGAGAAAGTTTAGGGGAGGCCACTCCCGCTGGTTCAGTGCTGATAAAGGACATTTTTCCGTGAATAGGATTCCAGTAACAGCTAAATCTTTCTCTAGTAATTTAGAAAAACAGAAGAGCTGTCATGAAATGAATCTGAACATAAAACGAAGTAAAGATGGCGCAGTCACAAAGTCACAGACTGTCTCTAAAATTTGCGATGTACAGTGAACCTTCGATTAGCCGTCACTCGTTTAACCGGCAATTTTTGTTATCCGTCATCATCTTTTTAAAAAATGACGGGAGGCTGTCTTTTCAAACAGCCGCTGATGTTAAAGGCGTAGGACTACTATACTCGCGTGATTCTTTTGTTTCTCGAAGTGTCTCGTAAGTTTTTAAAGTTTAAGTAAGTTTTTGTAACTTCTTTTGTTACCCTTTATCTCTAAAATAAGACATTATTTATGTTTTTAACATATGTAGTTACCGAGATATAGAGGATCGTGTCACGAATTCATGCGTATTTTTGCCCAAATTTCAGTCAATTTAGTTGAATTTCTGTATCAGTCATCATGTTAAAAAAAATGACGGGTGGCTGTCTTTTCAAACAGTCGCAGTTACACTACTACACAACAGAATATTTTTACTTTAATTATTTTCTACTTTTCGATCTCGAAATCTATTATTTCGCAAGCTAACTTCCAGGTGACGCCACTGGTGCGGAACCTAAAAATTAGTTTATTTAATGATTAACTGATAATTAAGTTCTAAAAATATTAAAGTAGTGTATTATCATCGGGAACACGCAACTGTACAGAATTTCAGAACTCCAACACAGCAGGAAGTTAGTGAAAAATCAATTGCAGCATTCCGCTTTGCAAACAAGAAACAAGGCAAGTTCAACAAAAGAGTGTAAAAAATAACAAGGCCGTCTTCTCTAACAGGCAAACTTAACATTTATCTTTCGCCTGGACAACGGTATTTTCTCCTTTAAAATCGATAAACGGAACACTTTGTGCAGAGAATATTTCCTTGCTGCACACGCATGAAGTTGGACGATAGCGTCGTCTAGAGAAGGCATCTGAAAGAATTTGTTTGATATATTCTTGCTGCTGAGAGAAGAAATTGAAAACATAAATCGATGTTACGGTGAGACGATTCGCAGAACGTTCGTATTCTCGAAAAAGTGGCAAATGTTATTTATTTCAGAAAAGATAGGAGAGCTAATGCGTATTGCTGGCATGTTTTGTTACTTACTGAAATAGAATTATTAAAACATTAGTTAAGGTTTCTATCTTTCTTCTTTTTTTCTGTTGGTAATTTCTGTCTCTCTGTCCACTTTTTAATTTTTTTTATTGCAAAAATAACCGGTTTAACCGGACGGTTAACGGTTGCAAACAGTGATGTAAAATACCCAGGTATTTATTTTTAAGGGTAAATACCCAGGATATTTACCCGGGTAAATACCCAAAATGGGTATTTACCTGGGTATTTATTTTTCAATTAACTCTATTCATATAAAACATAGGCACTGCTGTGAAATATGATGCCTCTATATAATATACATAAATACGTATAGAATATATATTGAGCATAAGGTAAGGTAAAAAAAAAGGAAACTAGTAATATATGAACCTTTTAAATTCTATAAAAACTAGGAAAATGAATCAGAAAAAACAAAAACGTAATACTATATCATGGATCTTACATAAAATACGTGGCTTAAATATTAATTTTTTTAAAAAAACTCAACTAAATTTTTTAAAAAGAAAATGTGAGTTTGATTTTAAAATGACAAAGAGCTGATAATAGAAATTAAAATGAAACATACAATTGTTTATAATTCTTTTTGGATTAATTAGTCAAAGTGCCAAATAAGTTAGCAGATGTTTGAGTTCTAGCAGTTTTAAAAGTGAATTATTCTGGAAGTAACATTCACTCATATTACTTTCAACAGAGGTAAGTTATTTTTGTAATAAGATTTCAGCAAAAAGCAATGAGATTTTTTTGTTGCTGAATCTGTTGTATTATTTGACGGTATAGTAGACCCACACATTCACACACAGCTTCCTGGTTAGACGGGATTCATCTGGATTATGAACATAAATACTTATATGCTCTTAAAACTCTAAATTTAATGTAAGTGTCATGGTTGGAATCTGATTAAAAGAAAATTCATTAGCTATTTTATTCTTTTCAAAACCTCTTTTAATCCAACAAGACTTTTGAAACATTTTTTATGTGTTTCTCCATTTTGCTTACATTAACAAGTTCGTACTCAACATTACAATATTTACATTGGATACTTTTATCCTTCTTAACATTAAAAGCTCCAAGCAGTTTCTTTTCCTTTTTTAAAATTTTTATCGTAAAATTCACAGTAATATTAATACACGTGAAGTAAACGATTCACTAAATCAAAACAAGAATGGTTGACTTCCAGCATGGCAATGGGAGTAAATTATGGATCACAAGATTCACTGGCACTGTCTATCTCTACTAAGAATAAAGAAGAATATGTGTGTTTTGGCGCTCTACAGAACAGACCGCTATTTCTAGAGCAACAAAATTTGGAACAAACATACTTTGGAAGGTGAAAATGTGCACCTCGTAACCGTTTTTAAAAAAATTTAATTAGAATTTTAATTAATTAAAAATTAAGCAAAATTTTGCGAAGCAAGTTTTTCCTTGATAACTTCCGAAAATATTACAGCACAAACATTATTTTTACACCATCTGAAAATTTAAAAACTTATCTTTTCAATATATCAATTAAGTTTTCACTCTATATTTTTCACTAATTTTAATAAATTTTTAAAAATATTTTTTGGCATTCATTGTTACAATGAAATTCAAACCGTTGTTTCTCTTCCATTGTTGAAAGCTAATATAATATTCCATTGGATTTTCTTTTCTTTTTTTATTTGATCAATTTTTCTGTGAAATCTGTAAAGAAAGTCCTCTAGATAGTAAGTATATAAAGAAATAATCCAGTAAAACTGAACGATTATGGTTGCTATGTTTAAATTCATTTTATCAGTATGCTTTAAGCCAATTAATTAACATGCTGCTTGACGTGAAACGTGCCGCGGTATTTCGATGTTGAAATAAATTTTTAAAATTAAAATTCGCTTCGATTACTTACAGTTAGATGTAACTTGACACGAACAGTTACTTGACTCCATTAGGGACTTCCATATACACAAGGACACAGAACAAGTGCAAGACTACGTCAAGAACGCGGGCTAAATCTCTATCACAGTCTGAAGTTTAAAATTACTTTGTTGAGGAAAACATGAATATCAAACTATACGTAAGAGAGTCAGTTGAAATTATATTCCCGGAGAACAAGCTGGTCGCCGAATAGCTAGCTATAACATAAACGGCGTTAAACATAATTATTCTATTGTAAGTATCATAGTTTCAAACCGTAAAAATTAAATTTTCCCCCGATACCGTTTAAGTTTTAGAATACTTTATTCTGAATCCTGATAGCAATTGGTTTTTGTTTCTATAATTTAGTCAAAACTTTAATTTAAAAATTTTATAACTATGTATTATGTTTATAAATTTTATATGTTTGATTTTGAATCGCCATTCGCAAATACTTTTTTTACAAAATACCCATTTTAGGGGTACTTATTTATTTTTTTATTTCATTTTGAATCATTCGCAAATGCTTTTTATAAAAAAAATACCCAGTTTTGGGATATTTATAATTTTTATTTTCATTTTGAATCAACATTCGGAGATGTTTTTTTTTGCAAAATATCCTAATTATAAATTTTATACGTTTTATTTTAAATCACCATTCACAAATGCATTTTATTTTCGCAAAATATTCAGTGTAAGGGTATTTATAAATTTAAAGCTTCATTTTGAATCACACCATTCTCAAATACTTTTTTTGCAAAATACCCAGTTTTGGGTATTTATAAATTTTAAGTTAAATTTTGAATCACCATTCACAAATACGTTTTTTTTCCTGAAAATACTTTCTTTGGGGGGTATTTATAAAACTCTGTATGTTTCATTGTGAATCGGCATTCGAAAATGTTTTTTTCCGCAAAATACCCAGTTTTTGGGTATTTACCCAGGCCTTGGGTAAATACCCAGGTATATACCCAAAAAATATTTACCTACCCACTGGGTATTTACCCACCCCACATCACTGGTTGCAAAGGTTGTTGGTTTTGAGGTTTTTGAGCTCAACCGGTTTTTGCATTAACGGGATTTTTTTAAGAAAATACCAACGTTTATAGACAAGAATTTTGATTTACTTTTTCTCAGAAAATCAACTCATTGGCCTATATTTATTCAATTCCTACTATTAGTTCACGCTCTCCCTATATATATTTATTTATATATCTTGTTCAAATTTTCAATCGTTAATAAAATACTTTTTATTCATCCACTCAAGTTCAAATACATTTTTTAAACTTGTAGTGGATGACACTTGATGTTAATACAGTTTTTTCTAATATTAATTCATTAATTAAATTTAATTAATGAATTTTAGTTTTATATGAGAGAAAAAAATTTATCTTTATAAGATATTTAGCAGGATATAAATTTAGGAATAAATACCGTCAGTGACGAAGCGTGTAGATCGCTGACCTAAGTAGGAATTGACTTTAAAAATTTTTTTTATATTATTTGTTGTCCAATCAAAACTAAACGAAGCCTTGCGCATGACAGCCTACCCTATTCAGTACCTTGTTGCCAATTTTTTATTTACCCACATTAAAAAATTTATTAGAATTTTAGAAATATTAATTTCAATTTATTTTCTATAAAACCCAAAAAATACTGACCTAATTTCTTCAATTTCTCTCTTTTCCAAAGCTAATTTTGTCGGTTTTCTTACCCTGATGTTATTGGATTGTTTTAAAAAGCAAGTTATAGACGGGATAACAAAATAACCGAAAAAAAATCGGTTAATCGAAACAAAAAGTCGGATTTCGGTTATAACCAATGGATTTTTCTCATCCCTACTTTTTATCGCAGAGTTAGTTATCTTAGTTACCTTGATATTTTTGAAATAAATTGCCTTTTTAATTATTTTTATATTTTTGAATAACAAGAATTTAAAACTTAAAGGTCCAGTGTTGCCTTTAAGCAACATACCTAATTTTATCTTCTAAAATCTTGAAGATAAGACTGAAACTCTAATGCCTGTTGTTGCCAACCGGATACATATTGAAAATTTTATTAAATCAATTTACAATATATAGAATGCAGCCTGAGTGCTGAAAAAAAATTGATTTTTTCACCTGAAGTTGCATCTTTTTAGCTTTGTTTGTGCGCTTGAGAATACCATATTTTATTCTACAATGTTGAAGGAAATTCCTTATCCGTATTTCTTAAAATTCATCTGTATTTGACATTATAGAATTTTATCGAGGAAATTTTTTCTGGAATAAAGCCCAGTCTTGTCAGTTGGTAACAAACTGTTTTTTAGCCATAAACCATACTTCAAACAAAATATAATTTTTAAAAGTATTTTCCAATGTTTTATTCAAGAAATGAAAGTCAAAATACATCTTAAAATCAATTTTTAAAAAATCGGGCTTTTAAGGATTAATAGTTATCTTATTTTGGAAAAAGTAAATAATTTTGCTCATAATTGCGTTTTTCTTTTAACGCATGGTACCCAGAAGCAGCGGCGTCTTATCAACTCACAAACCTGCAAAAGCGTAAAAAAAAAAGCCAGTTTTTCTCTCCCCTCCACTTTCTTATATACTTCAACGAACATAACACGTTTTGCGCTTAGTGTCGTAGAGTAGTGAAAAGAATCATTTGGGCCAATCATCTATCTCCTTGGGCATCTTCCCGTGTTCATTTTTTTTTTTTACATTATGTATGTTTACATCGTCTTTTTAGTTCGACCAGTTCAAAATAATTATTTATATGCAAATTATTTTGATGGCTATCCATAATAACTTTTTTTAAAAATTGTGAACTAGAGTAGCGTATCGATGATCCGAATATCGATCAACCGAAAGCCTTGAGACGGTTTTGAATTGGTTGGAATAAGAAGACTGTGATGCTGCCCAATTGCTATCTTTAAAACATGTGGGAGACATCGTACGCAGGAATGGCGCTAGAGTTTGCCCGACGGGGGGGGGGCGATTTGCCTGACAGGGGGCACGATCTCCCCGACAGGGGGGACAAGTGTAATGAAATTGGTCTCAAATTTTAGCCAGATTATTATTTATCAACTGCCGTTGAATACCCCGCACAAAAATTTCCCCAACGGGGGCACTGACCCCCCGGTCCCCAATCTGGCGCCACCCCTGATCGTAAGATGTTATATTGACAGGTATATATGCGCTCTGTAACATTAAGCTACATACTTCGATGGCCAATGCCGTTTCATTTCTCGTGTGACTGTGATGTCACGTGTGTCATACAGTTCAGCATTAACTACACATTTAGAAGACATGTGCAATTACGTGTGTCTGTGATGTCACATGAATTGACTCCATTAAGGATTAAAGAAGACATAAATCGTAATCGAAAAAAATTTTTTATTGCTTTTTGATATACTACCAGTGGCGTAGCGAGGGTATGTGGCGCCCGGGTCATAATATGATTCCCCCCTCCCCCTCCGTCATCATCAGTGATTTAGCATGTTTAAACTGCGCCCGGGGCCGTGACCTTCAAAAATACAGGCCTGACAACTACTTCGTGACGTCACACAACCTGGAGGAACGGTTTTGAAGGTTCGCACTCACCGTCAAATAACTTCCGATAGCATTGCACTTTGCGATGGCTTTAAGACACATTTTAATGAAAAAAATATATACTTACCATTTTTGAACCAAAACAAGAATTTAACATAACGCAGTGACTAGTAATCTGTTTTTATTATAAAACTTTCGTAGCTGAAAGACTTTTTCGTACAGGAAACGTAATATTTAAACACAAATATAAATAGAACACATGTTGATACAAAATAATTAGAATTTTATTTTTTACAATTTTATTTTCGAAGTCACGCCGGTTTTGTATCTACACATGTTAATACAAAATAATTACAATTGTATTTTCGAAGGTCACGCCGGTTTTGTATCAACACATGTTGATACAAAATAATTACAATTTTATTTTCGAAGGTCACGCCGGTTTTGTATCAACACATGCTGATACAAAATAATTATAATTTTTTTTTTTACAATTTTATTTTCGAAAGTCACGCCGGTTTTGTATCTACACATGTTGATACAAAATAATTACAATTTTATTTTCGAAGGTCACACCGGGGCATGGTATTTTTTCGCCCCCTCATCGTATTTGACTTAAAAATGTGACATAAACGCATTAAAGTTTTGTGAGCATGACCAGTGGCGTAGGGAGAGTAAGTGGCGTTAGGATCATAATATGATTTTTTTATCCTTGTCGTCACCAGTGGCCTAGCAAGCATAAATGATGCCCGGGCCATGGTTTGTTTTCAAGCCCTCTCATCAGATTTTGCTTTAAAAAATAATATAAACTCATTAATGTTTGACTCCATGGCACCCCTTAAATCTGGCGCCCATGGCACAAATACCCCCTTGCCCTCCTTGCCCCCCGGTCGCTACGCCACCGTATACTACTGTAGAATTAGGATCCAGTTTGATTTGGTTTGGTTTGTTTGAGGGTTTATGGCGCA
>BGPR01001014.1:175108-273945 GCA_013235015.1 Araneus ventricosus | reverse complement strand
CGCAAATGCAGGTAATGCATAAATATAATGCACCATATTTCCTGTTTGTTAAAAAAAACAGTCAAATTCACTTGTCGTTAAGGGTACTAACATGTTGTCTAATGCAATGCATGTACGTTGTTTTTCTCTGTCATCTACTGATAAAAGTGTTGCTCTGGCACCAGCTTATATTTTATCAATAGAGGTTATAAAAGCTTTTTATAAAACTCAGTGGAATTCTCCCCTAAGAAACTTTCCGTCGTCTGACTGCATAGCGAATGCCAAAGCTTCCCTCTTATCTAAACGACAGAGGCGCGTTATCTGTTGGGGCCCCTAAAGGCTCGGACCCACGATCAGATAATCCCCGAGCTACTCGCGTCGTAAGGGATTTGTGGTTAGTTTGAATCGGACCAGATGCGCCATTCCCACGACGCATAACTTCGCAAATTTTCTCCGCGCGTCTGGACAGTGAACCGTTTTCGTCAAACCTCTCAACACTGTACAGGTCAGCAGCAGTTTTCGAGAGTTTCCCTTCGCTCTCTTTCTCGCCAAGAGCGCGCCTGGGGCCCCCGAGATGAAAAGGGCCCCGACGGTATCATTTCAATTTTGAATAATATTTAATAGTAAGCAGTGGCGAATCCATGATTCGGGTCTGGAGGGGGCTGAGGTCATAAAAATTTTATATCGTAGTGACGAATGTCAAACCTCATGGTTTATATAAACCAAAACACTTTAACTTTACAAGCCTTCCTCTCCTGACAATAAGAATAATAAAGAATATTACGATACTTTCGATAATTTAATAAAAAATACAATGAAATAGCTGACCAAAAAATGTTTTCGACCGCGCCAACGCTAGAAGTGCAAGTGGAATGACTAGAAAAGTAGGACAATTTTCGAGCCTGTCAAGTCAGAAAGCAATGTTGTCACGATTTTATTACTATTCTTTTAAAATGAAAATTAAGATCAAACAGTTGTAGTGATTTTAAATTAAATCAAGAATTTTGGTTTAGTTCTGGGGGGGGGCTGCAGCCCGATAGCCCCTCCCCTGGATTCGCCACTGATAGTAAGCATTTCATCGAATTTTATGAGCTCACTGAACTCCAAAAAGGAAACAAAATTTCATAAAAATTCGAAATATTTTGAGGTACTAAGGAATGCCTCGAAATAATCTGCTATAGAGTCAACAGCAATGGACCAAAATTTTCCAGAAGGAAGACAGAAAAAAACAGAACTTTGGAATGATATTAAAGAATAACGAAGCCTGCTGAAGGTTAGAATGCAAATAATGAGCAAAGCAATCCCATACCAAATAGTTGAAGGTCACGTATTCGAAATCTCGGTTGCATAACCATAAAAATAAAAATAAAGGAAGTAATGTGGGTATAAAATTCCTTTTTACTTTCTCGTATACGAAGTATACAAAGAGAAAGTATTGTAATCCTCAAAAAATTCGAACTCGAGATTTTGACGAATCTCCACGTTTTAGACCTCCCTGAGTCCGAAAAACACAATTTGGGAATTATGTCTGTCTGTGTGTGTATCTGTGAACACGATAACTCGAACACTATTAGAGATGCAGGGATGAAATTTGGTATGTGGTCTTTAAACATAATTTGTAGGTTTCTGTCAAATTTTGGACAAAATCCGTCAACAGGAAGTCTGCCTGTCTGTATGTCCGAAGTCATGCGAACACTATAACTCAAAAACTTGAATAGCTAGATGGATAAAATTTGGCTCGCAGTTTTATCATCATGAATGTAGGTCCGTATCAAATTTTGGGCCAAATCCGACAAAGGGCTGACTGTCTGTATGTCTGTATAATCGCATACTTGTTTTACTTAAGTTAGTACGGTTGGCATTTGACCTTGGCGGTCTACGAAGGAAATTGTAGCGAGCCGCCAACACGCTCTTCGGAAATTATGGCAACCCGAATCGAAACTTCGTTGTGGCATTCTCCAGATGGTGAAATCTTGCGTGATATCTGCAGTAAGATTTCTTACTCAAAAACGTTAAATAAAGTTGTGGTACCTCAGCGCGCGTAAAAATTGAGAACATAAGCAATTCTTTTCGCAAAATATTAAGTTTTAGGAATTCATGAATTTTATATGTTTCATTGTAAATCACCATTCTTAATTTTTTTTCTCAAGATCACTCGGCCTTGGGTAAATACCCCAAGAATATTTACCTACTGGGTGTTTACCCACCCCACATTACTGGTCGTATGCGAGAAAGTTTAGGCGAGGTCATTCCCGCTGGTTTTTAACCGTTTGACACAAAAAATGGACACAAATCTACCATAAAGGTAAGAAGGCCACATACCAAATTTCATTTATCGGAACGATTTATTTCCTGGCGAAAATTTTCATTTAAATCTTTGACGAACAAGAACTTTACTCAAAGAGATATTATCACAGTTTACATTATGTAATATTTTGTGTGTCTACAATAGTATATACATTTTTAAGATTAAATAAAAAGCCATAAGAAAATAATTATCTATAACAGAAATATTCACATTTAAGTTAATTGAATCCACAGAATAATTAAATATGCACGAGTTCAATATGTTTCGTTCGCAGATCAATATTTATTAAAGGTAGATTGAAACCTTGTCTACAGAACAAAACGTTTATGCTTATTGTACGTTCTCGGATTCCGAAACCCTCGGCGCTTTTGCGCATGTGCCAGGTGGAGTTATTTTCACCGAAATAGGGGAAAAGTGATAAATAGAGGGTGAAATATTTACGTTTTACTTATAGTCCAAGACAACTCAAGAATGTTATACAGTGGAAGCTATGGATGGTATTCTTCCGCCAAGTGAAATAGTCCTGCAATTATTCTAATGTATTTTAAAAGTAATTGACATATTTCAACAGAATTTTGCTTTAAATAACAAAAACCGATATTCTCTGCAATAAAAATCTATTTTCAAAACGTGTGTTATTTAATTTCTTAAATCTTTTTTTCCCGCCTTCTGTCGGAAATGACGAGGGCCAAGAGGACCTTGTGAGCATTCGGGGGAAAAGCTTTTTTTCTCTGTCTCTTCGGAGCTCACATTTGGCGAATAATCCCTCTTGGTGTTGGCAGCATGTAACACAGCATATTATTTTTTGCATTTTATATGTTTGGCTCAATCTGTTTATCTATAAAAACTAAATGTTAAACTCTAGATTTAACGGATTCATTTGTGCGCAAGTTTATCCCAAAAATATTTGCATACAATGAAAAATATTATAAGAGTGCTAAGAAAAATATTTAAAATATAATATGAAGCTTTCAGTTATGCTGTATAATATAAAACATTCAATGTACATACCTTAACTTCTCAAAACTCCGTATTAGAAGAGTTAAAAAAAAGGTTTTACTAAATATATAATTTAAAATTTGAGTTGTAATTCGATTATTTTTCGAGCATTATTTATTGTAAATATTTTGGTTTTTTTATTAAATTTCCTTTTAATTATTAAAAAAATTGTGCATCCTTTATTTCAAGATAACAACTTGAAAGCATGATTGGTGTAATCAATTCTTTTTTTTTGCATAGAATCTTCTGCTGTATACAATTTTAATTATAGTGTCAAGTGTCTTCTATTGATATTTCTAGGGCTTCCTTTAATTAATAATGTACAAATTATGTACTTAAAGACGATGCAATAGTAAAAAAAATAGATCCAAGCAACTTTCTCTTTTTGCTTTGAGAACGAAACGTTGGCGCACACGAAGCAAAGAAAAGCTACTTCTGGTCGTTGGCGAATTCTAATAGAAAGTAACCCCAAAACGCGTAGAAACACCAACTACGTCATTCATCGGTGCAGCGCCGGAAGCATAGCGTAATCTCTGTTAGCTTCTTGGCTTGTCTTTGAGTATTAGCGTGACCTAACAAAAGAGTCCGGAAATGAGCTCATCTTACTCATTGCCTGTCACCCCCTCTCCGGTGTAAAATAATCCAAAAGTGCTAGTCTCGGGATATTGAAACGATCAGTACTGTCTGTTTTCAGATACGGAAACCCTCCACTTTCTTACGCATACGCCCATCGCCTTTGATTTTACCAAAATAGAGGTGAGATCAAAGGCGATGAAAGATGAAGTTGCTTATTTCTTACCAAGCCATATATTAAAACATTACGCAAGTTTCGAATTCTAAAAGAATAAGCATTCAAATAAAAACGGTAAAGAACAACGAAAAAAGAATAGCTAAAAGAAAAACTCGACAAACAGAAAAAAACTCCTGAAAAATGCTGTTCTTACTCACTGCGCAACTCTGCGTAGTTAAATCGTGCAGAAGTGACAGTTGCGGGTTTCTGAAATGAAAAGTCTCTTGACTTGATGACAATGTTAAGCGGACGATAATTTTATTTACTGAAGTTTTCAAGTTACAGCAGAGATTTATCTGTGTAATTTTCTAGAGAAAGAATTTTCCTTGCAAATTCATATAAAGATACTTTGTCCTGTACCTCAGGTATTTCTTCTTAAAAAGAGGGTACCAAAGAAGTAAACTGAACAAAAGTGAATGAAAATTCCTGGCTTTGAGTGCCTTAAAATTACTCATGTCAAAGAAATATTATATTGAATCGACTTTAAAATACCTGCAAATAAAGGGGTTTTCTTTTCGCAGGTACGAAAGGCTGTATCCATACAGTCAAGAACCGACTATCATTGTATGGTTTTGGATATACTATCAAAAATTATACTTAATTATAATTTGCTGTCCAAGATCGAACCAACTATAATTAATTGCAAAGGAAACTACTTATTTGCAATAATTTGGGGAAAATGCAGTGTTGTAATTTTTTCTGTATTGTTTTGAAATAAAAGCTATATCTCAAAATGTTGTTCTGAACTTGGTTCTTTATTGCATTATTACGGTCAAAAAGAGTTTTATTCGTAGGTACAGTACCTGCAAATAAACTCATCCATTTAAAAAAATTGATTATTGAAACAAATGTTTGTATGTCAACTTAAAATAGTTCATTTACAAATAAATAAATAAAACATGAAATATATAGACAACTTTTCTGTATTGTTTATTTACATTTAAATATCGTACCTATGTCATTCCGGTGTGATGCTAAGTCAATGGAACATTCAAGGCGGAAGTTCAGGTTTTAAATGTAAGTAAACAAACCAGAAAACTCGTCCATAAAGAGACTTGTAATAATAAAAAAAAACCTAAGGAAAATACAAGTTAGCAAGGAAAATCAAGCGCAAAGTTAGAATCAGTTCTCTCTTGTGTGCACAAAGCGCCAAAAAGAGCCACAAAGAAAAATTATGGCAACCTTTCACAAAATTAGGTTCTTATTTTAAGTAAATATTGAGAGCTACAACAATAGGAACATGAAATTTAATATTTTCAAAATATCTTTAAGCCATAACATTAGAAAACTCCACTTTTAACATTAATTAATATCTTTAAACAGAGTGTTGAAATTTTGAAGGTTCCCACTGCCTGAACATTATCACCGGAAGTTGATGGGTAAGGCGGAAGACCTACTTTGCTTCAAATATCAAACTCGTCCATTGTCCTACCTGTTTCTGACTCTAGTGTGACACTATTGAGAATGCAGGAGAAAATGTGGTTTTTCTCTGTTTTGAAAGTTTCTCTATCGACGTGTTTTCTGCTTTGTTTATTTAAATTTAAGTGTTGGGACTACGTAATTCCGGCGTAATGCTAAGTCAATGGAATCTTCAAAGCCGAAGTCCAAAAACCCTGCAGATAAAGGGGTCTATTCTGGTAGCCCCGGTTGGGGTGGGAGACGTCACTTTTCCCCCCCGTAAACACCGAAAAAAGTGACGCCCCCCACCCCACCCGGGGGTACCAGAATAGACCCCTTAATGTAAGGAATCGAGATAAGATTCAATTCAAATTAAATACTTTACAATTTAGTGAGAGGGTGTTTAATCTGTAAACAGAAAGTTTTAAATATTTTTACAAAATACTTTTAATTTTATTTTTTTTACTTTCTACATGAAATTGTGCATATTTCCTTTAGATGATCATTTCAGCACGCATTAATTGTTTTGATTTATTGGTTAATATCCGATTAATAGTGGTTAATTCTGCTTTTAATTTGCATATTCTTTCTTTGTAATGTCAATAATATAGTACTTCTTAGCGAGGACCCTCACCTCATGATGGTCTCGGAGACATTATATAAGTTCATTCGCTAAGTATAATAAAGCTGAACCAATATAACTATTGTATAGAAAATATTTTAGAGGAGAGTTACAAGCAAAACAATATTTCACGTTAAATTACAAATGTCATTCTAGCTCTGAATTTTGTATTTTACCGCGTAGGAACTACTGCAGTCCTAATTCCTTTCTTATTTTGAGTATCTTTCATAACCGCGATGGCTCAAGCGTTCAGATAGCGCAGGCTTTGTTAGTTAACTGAGAAAATTGTAGGCTTAAGTGAGCGTATGTGATTATTTCTTCTATGTCTGTTTTATGCTTGTGAATCTAAATTGATCTTATGTGAAGTAATGATTTATTTATTTTAAGTGATTGATCTTTTGTGAAATGTGGTATTTATATATGTCGGAAATGTTGAAGATTGTTTGTATTGGCTTCATCTAACATTCTGGCGGTCAACCACACGCTAAGTGAAAATGAAAATATTGTCTTAAATGCTTATTTTCCTAATAGTTTGCTGTGTAATAGCTATATCTAGTGTAATCAGTGAAGTTTCTTTCATATGCGAAGATTATTTCAGCGTATGAGACTTAAATGTTTCGAGATCATTTATTATTGTTTGCAATGTGTGTGAATATTTATCTGTTTGGATTATTTAGTGAATAGGGTGTGGATAAAGAATCAGTGGACTTTAATTTACTTATAGTGCTGCTTTATTCAATGAAATGATCATTAAGTATTGTTTATTAAACTATACTAGTGGTTTAAGTAATTGGACTTTTTTTTTTCTTTTTTTTTTACATACGTTCTTGTTCGCTTTAATTCAATGGACGACGCAGTGCATGGCTGAATTGTTTAACTTGTTGCAATCAAAATCGTGAAGACAAACATTTCCATGCCATAAAGATGACTCTTCTGTGATTGCTTTATCAGTTTTGCAGTTAAGAGTTTTTTTTTGTGAGCAGTATTTCTTTGCATAATTAGTTGCATACCATGTGTATTATTTGAACATCGCGCATTATTTTAAGACTTAATTTACATCTGTTAGCTTTCAATTATTGCAATTTTCTGTGCCATTTGTTTTATTATTTGCAAACTATTGCAATTTTGTTTGAAATTCCTAACAAAATTCATTTTTGGATGTCTTTTTAAAACTGTTATCAGATCCTTAGTTTTTGAGCCACAAAATAAATTTTCAGATGAAAATTCCAAATTAATTCCTTTGTAAATCATTCTTTTGTTGAAAGTTTTTAAAGAATATTCATTTTTTATCTTGAAAAGGCAACTGATTTTTGAAAACCAGATATTCATTCTTTGCACATTATTTGTCATAACATGTGTAAGCTGATGCCTGTTAATTTTCTTCTATGTCTATCCTTGTTATTAAGAAGCTGTTCATGATTTGATATACAGAAAATTGTGGTATATAATTAAGTGCATGCATATTACCGAATTGCTCGTTAGTTTGAGAAAATTGGTTGCAAAATTTTCGGATGCTAAAGTATATGATGAAAGTTATGGTTTGTGCTTATGTTTTTTGCTATCGTATTTCAAATCGATTTCAAAGAACACCTGTCTTCTTTACATTTTTTTCTTTCAACTTGTTGAAAATGGTTTAGTCCACTACAGCAGCCATTTACATTTGCTGACTAATCTAGTTGCTTAAAAGTTATTTAAATAATTAAAATAAAAATTGAATTATTTATCTTGCGTTATTTTAAATTAGTATCTGACATCTGTAATGTTAATTTACAGTAACTGTCTTCATTTTTTGTCCTGTATATCTAACATTTCTTTCATTTTTAGAACTTTATTAAAAATCTCTAATATAATTGAATAGTTCTTAAGAGAAATTTATATTTTTTTAATTCTCTTTAGTAGAAATTATTTAAATGGAGGTTAAGAAGATTTTTCTCTGTAATTTTTCTACACTTTTATTTCATCACTTCGTTTTTCCTTATGAAAAGCTTATAAATTCATTTATGTTTTAATCGGTAGTGCTGAAATGAAATACTCGCAAGATATTTCCTTTTTGAGGTTGGAAAGGTGGTATTAACAAGATTAATAATGGTTACTCATACATTTTGTAAGAAATTCATTAACTCTTGAAAAATAATAAGCCCTGTTCTGCAAAAACAGGACATAACCCATTTGGGTTTTGTCCTGTTTTTGCGAATTAAATTAATTGAAGAGGAATTTAGGTCAAGACAAATAAAAAGTAATATATATCTGGGGAATTCCAGTACTACTAGCTGACAGTTTAGTAGTTCAAAATGTCATGTTCTCTAATTTCACATGACTTAGCTTATTTGAATCATTTATATTTATGAATTAGTAAATTTTAATTTCCTTTATTCAGTCATAGAATAAACAGATTTTCTGAAAGTATGGATAACAAATGTTATTTTTCTTGCATTTTTAGTTAATTATTCTTTCTTTTGATTTACATTAAAATGTTTAGGATTTGTAATAAATTGTCCCTTAATTTAGAACAAAGGTTTATGTTGGATTGTTTCAAACTTATTCAGTTCTGTATTGCAACTTTTGGGGATGGTGTTTTGATTTTCTTTTTGAGGGTTGTCTTCGGGAATCTGGCAGAATTTCAACAATCAGGCCATAGTATCTTATTTGGAAAGGGACATGAATTTCTATACAGATTTCCCATTTTCGTATCATAAGGTTCTGTCTACTGAAAGGATTTATTAACTACAGCTGCTGTGGCTAATTGTATTATGCTACAGATTGTAAGCTGTCATATTGTTTGTGGTACTCTTGAATAGATGCCTGTGTGGCTCATGTATTACCCTTTAAGACTTGGCGTATTTTGGTAACCAATGGATTGAATGCCAACTGCAATTCAAAAATGGATGGTATCTGCCATCTGATGAGAAAAATGGATCTGTTGATATTCTGGATACAAGCAATTGTTCCTTCTAGCATTTACTATATATAAATAACCTGTAATGAGAAATATTGCCGAGGGGATAAAGTGCCCATTGATTTGAACTGAAAATTAGTTCCTGAGAAGTTCTTTATAATAAAGATGTTTCACTAGAGTTTACTGTTTATTACTGAACTTATTTGCTACAGACGGCTTTAAATACCATAAACTCGGCCGTAACATCATAGATTTTATTGCCTAGATTAATTTTGCTTCTCACTGTTTCTTTCAGCTTAAAAATGTAAAATTGTGAATAGATATAGGATGAAATTCAAGCTAAGATGAAATTTCTTTAGTGATAAAAGTGCTGTAAATTTTGTTAAGGAAAAGTAGCTTTGTTGTATATTTCATTGCTAATTGTTTCTCTGTCAGAAAAATACAAAACTTAAATATTTTAAGATATCCAGTTTCATCTTAATCTGCTATTTCTATTAAAATTTGATTTTTTAAGGTTGAAGCTCATTTTGTATTTTGAATGTATAGGATTTTATTAGTGGCATATCCTGAAATAATTTTCAGTAACTGGTTGCATTTGAAAGAAACTATTGATTTTTGTAGGCCTTAAACATTTTAAAATGAACCATACTATTTGATTGGTGTTAATTTTGGGTCTTTTTTTCCCCTCTGGTATGACACTTTTATCCTTTTCAAGTGTTTTGAGGTCGAATGTTAACTTCTTACAAAACTTGAATGTATATCTGATGGTACTCCTTGTTTTAAAATTAACTTGCATAATATTTAAATTATATGCAATTCCAGCAAGGAAATATTATAAGAGTTTCAGACTTAATTTAACATCTCTAATTAGTATGTGAAAAAGCATGCATTTATTGCAGTATTTTTCTCTGTATTACATAGTGTTCTCCCTCGCCCCTTCCTATCAAACTCTCAGTATGTTTTAATGTGGCACAGTTATTTCAAAATTAAACATTCACGATTGAATCCAGTTTTTTTCCCCATGTTTGTCAAAATAATTTAAACTTTTAAAAAATCAATATAAAAGTTCTTACCAAAATGTTCAAGATGTGACTTATTAATTACTTTTATGTCTATTTTTGGCTAGGTTTTTATCAGTTCACTTGACATTTGTCATTTTTTTATAACCCGGAAATAAAAACTTTCTTTAGTTGCTTCTTTTGCATTTAAAAGGTTTATAATCTTGGTACTTGTTATGTTGGTTAGTTTTTCTACTATTTCAGATAAGAGAGAGGGAGTCTGCATTTAAATATTGATCATCCAAAAATTTTGTATTGTTATTCTATGAATTTTCAAACATCTTTTGTATTTAAAGATACGAAATTTCCTTCTTAAAAATTTTTTTGTCTCTATGATGCATGAAATTTTCTTGCATAGATCCAAATTTAACAACTGATAAATACATAATGGGAGGGAATAAAAGCAAGTACCATTGTTTGATTCCTGTTTTTTCATATAATTTAGTAGAGGAATTTTTACAAAATTAATTTAAGCTGTGTTAAATTTTCATGCATAGTTTTCTTCTTTGCTAGGTCTTATTCAAATATATTATTGGTATTTGTAGTATATTCAATTCAAATAAAGCAACTATACATTTAATTCATGAAAATTGCCATTATGTTGACACACATGCCAACTGCTACGGATTTCATCGAAAATTTCTACGGAAACAAAGTCCCCCCCCCCCCTTTTTATTCAAAACAGTCGTTTTATTAATCAAGAGTGCAGTTTTTATATATGCCTGGGAAAACATTTACTTTTTTTCCTCCCCGTATCTTGCTTAAATTTTTTATTCTTTGAATATTAACTTAAAATTTTTATTCTTAGACATTAAATCTTGATGGTGTTGGAAATCATTCCTAGTAAATAATTTCTACTGTTTACTATGATGTAAGATATCTTGGAAAAGATAAATTTCAGAAGATGCTTATTAAACCTTTTATTAATGCTAAGTATTAATCAGTACAGTGCATGTCAAAAGTTTAAGCACAATAATAATTTTAAAACAAAACTTGGGTACAGCTTTGATATACGCCATCACTAGTGATAATTTTGTTTGGGTGACTTTTTTCAACAGCATTCTTTCTATAGTTTTTCTTTTCGATATTTGTTCTCCAATGATATTTTTAATTAGAGCAAGAAAAGATTCTTGTTGAAGCAAAGATTCTGGTGGGCATGTCTTGAGAGAACTGGGCACTAGTGGCCTTCCAGAACAAGATTTTTGTTTCAAGTTCCAACGCAAGCTAATATTTGATAAATTCCATGTTTTGCTCCCATACACCAGATTTTTTATGCTTCCTAATATGAATTCTTTAGAGCTAGCCATATTTATCCATGCCAAGCAAACAGTCAGATTCTTCTTATATACCTAGATATCATATACATTGCAACTGCTTGTGTGATTTCAGTAATTTGCATAAAAGCAGTTTTGTGCTTAAACTTTTAACACAGCAATTTTCGGTCCTTTGTTAAAACTTCTGATTAAAAATAAAGTTTTGAAGTTAATATTTAGTATTGTTTTAAAATTGCAATTTTGTATACATATAAATGTCATGGTGAAATGAAGTGGATATTTGAAGTTTTATTGTAAAATTGTTGTGCTTAAACTTTTGATATGCACTGTATTTAGTGTAATGCGTGCTTTTGAAGTGTACAGGTTTCTTGAATTACAAAGTAGTAATTTTTTAGATTTGTTTTCTACAATTCATGTTTTTGAAAGATGTTATATAATTATTTCTAATTCTTCTAATAATAGTGATATATATAATTTTTGTGTTATTTGTTCAGATAAAATATTCTTGAAAATAGAAATTTATGATTACTTGAGATATATAAATCAAAAATTTAAAATTGTGACACAAGTTTGTTTCTGTGTGTATGTGTGTGCGTGCGTGCGTGCATGAGATAGAAATAGAGCTTCTGCTACGGACATGTGTGGCTTGTATGCATCGAGCTAAATTTTTGAAATAATTTCAATCTGTCATTTAACTTTTCTTATGGGGAACAGCAGCGAAATAGGACCTCATCGGTGAGATTTTGTAATATTGGCGACTTTTGTTGTGTAAATAAACATGGCAACTGTTTTGTTGCTTAGCCAAAAATCATATTGTTAATATCGTGCTAATTACATAGAAATTGAATTTTGCGAAATGTAAAGTAAAAGTTAATTTTAATGTTGGAACATTTTTTATGGATGTGATTTGGGTATGCTGCACGCGTTCCTGGCAAATTTTTTAAACTTAAAAAAACATTGGCTTTGCTTTCAGCAGAGCAGGAACCTCGTAAATTCCATAAACGAGAATTTCCGTTCCTTAAATTTAACCCAATTGAAATGGCGTCTTTTGGTTTGAAATGCTCTAGACTGGTGCCAAGCGTAAAAAGTCGCCTACAGAATCTCGCCCGTGGGGTCCTATATCAAAGCTGTCCCACTTATGGAAATCCAGAAAGACATTTGATAGTTGTTTCATATTGAGTATAAATTATAAATCAGCATTCTTACAGCTAATATAGCCCATTCTTATATTTAGTTTCTTTCTTAAACTGTTAAGTTGTTTATATTTCAATGAAATATGTGCATAAGAAGTTATTATTTCAGTAGAGCTGAGGTATATTTTCTTTTTCAGTTATTTTGTAAATACCCCTATTTTGTATATAGTACTGTACATGATGAGTTCCGCCACAGCACAACGAGCAGGTAGAGCACCGAAAGACAAAAACAAAACGCAGCCATCCCACTCGAATACGAAAACTCCCTCTGAAACATCAAAAGCAACTGATGGAATAGTTTCAAAAATACAGGTTTGTCGCATTTTCTTCTCCATTTATATGTTATATTTTTAGATAAAGGTTTTATTAGCTGTTGGTTAATCTGTTAGCTTACTCTAGGAATGAAATCAGGTTAATTTTAACCTTTTGCAGCGCAATGTGCCAGCTGATGGCACACCTAATTTCACTCGCTTCTCAACTGTTAAATTCAACTATAAATGGAAAATAATAGGTTTAGGATAGGGTTAATAGGGTAACTCCTTTTAGAATGTATGTAGCAGCCTTATGAAATTTTGTTTTGGAATAGGAATTATTAGAGATCAAGTTTGGGAAAATTCCGTAACTCGGACTTAACTTTTTTTTTTTGTAGATTCTCTGTCTAGACAATAAACTAAACCCATTCATGATGTTTTCCCATCATATTTCAAAAAATTTAATGCCTTGTGCAGCAAAGGGTTACAAGGGGGACTTTTGAAAGAAGCACAAGTTAAAGTTTGATTAGCTTTCATTTGTGTAGATTCCTATTCCTGACAAAAAATAAAAATGTTGACTGCATCAACTTTTTTGGGTTTGGTTATGAGGGGAGAGCAGCTGCATTGACTATAAAGATTTATCATAATGGTGAATTTAATGTTCATTTTTATTTCTTAAATATCTATCTTAAATTTATTTCTTTTCTTGATATATCAGATTTTAAATTTCAATACTTTTATTTACTTATGGGCATATTGGATGCATTAAAATGCAGTTCTAAATTCTTGGTATTCAGGAGAATGCATATCGGGTTTTATTCCTGTTGCAGATCTGAAATTTTCAATTCTCCTCGGAAACAGTTGCTAGTCTCAATAAACTATCATACTGCATTTTGTATGTGTAGCTGTTTTTGATTAGATTTTTTTTACTCGCTCTCGCTTTTAACTACTCCCCAAAAATGTTGCATGTGATCCTTTTCCCATGAAGTTGAATTTTCTAAATTCTTCCACCCAAATTTTTATCCTACATCAGAGGATTATTATCAGGAAATATTATATATTATTACTGTCAATATTTCTTTCTTGTACCCTTTAATTTTATTGTCTAAGCTGTTTTTATAAGGAGAAGTCTCCTTTTAGCAATATTTAAATTTGTTTGGACTCCTAATCATGCAGCCTTAAAAATTCTGTTTAATTCAACATAATTCTGATGAGAGAAAGTACAAGATTCTCATAATCTAATGCTGTGTAAACTTTATTCCATTGCATGCATTGGATGAAGATATTTCTATCAAATTGAAACTGTCATGGCATAGCATATATATATATATTAATCTTCTGCTTTTGTATTGTCGGCATTTGGTATTCAGTAAAGTCTTCATGACCGTCACACAATTACCCAAGTTTTGAAGATATAAATTTAAATCTGAAATTTAGGCCTGTGAGAAAGGAGGACCCAGGAGCAGAATTATATCCAGTGTTCTGCAACATGCCCTCAAACGGTTGGAAATGTTCTGCAGGCAGTTTGTCCAAATTTGACGGACCACAGTAAAATGCAAGATAGATATAAAAATACTAATTAACCAGTAGAATCTTTATTACTCATGACAAAACGTTGTATTAATATTAATTATTTAAAACCAGGGCATACATTCAGAATTTGCAATTCTGTCAATGACTTTTGAAGTCGGATACTGCGACATTAATGGAGAAGTACTGTTTGTGAAAATTTTGCCCATACATTGTGACAGTGGCCACTTTTAACAACTTTCCGACAGATTTATGGCCAGGTGGTGCACCACTGGAATAAATAAACATTCTTTTGTCAGTTGTTCCAACTTCTGCTTCATTCTCATCAATTGCAGTGGGTCTTTTTTGAACAATTTTGTCGATTGTGGATATCCACGATTCACAAATTGCTTCCGACACGGGAATAGAAATATTAAATACTATAAATTTCATTAATCTGGGAATCTCTGATTCAAGCTCATTAATGGCCTTTTTTTTTTTTCTTTTCTTTTCTTTTCTAAGGATGAAATGTTCTGCAAAGACTGTTTGTTCTGCAACGTATGTCTCACTTTTAAGCACTTTCTACTTCCGGGTAGGATGGTGCCTGTAATGAGATAATAATCTTGAAGCAATGTTTTATTTAAGGAGAACGGTTAATATTCATTCAGAGGAAAGGGGTGAAGATAACGTGCAGATCAAGAAAGTTGCATAGAAAGGAAGCAAGTGATGGATTGAGACTTGTTTAGCAAATGTACATCTGTGTCGTGATGTTATGATGCTGCATTAAAAAGCATGGTGACATTTTAAAACTGTTGATAATCTTTTAAGCAGCAGACTTTCGCAAATATATGTTATCATTTAAGAAATGCTTAACTTTCTTGCAATATGTATGGTAATTTTATAATGTTTAATTTTGTTTTTCTTAAATTTAAAACAGCATGTATGTGTTTTCATTTTAAATGTTTTGTATGGTTTTTGGTATTATTTAATTGTGGTCAGTAGATCAAAAACAGGAATTGGTTAAGAGAAATTCTACTGCATAGTTAAGGTTTCGGAGTTAAAATATCTTACTTAGGTTTTAAAAAAATTGAATATCTTTCAATGCTTTGGTTGAGGGGGCTGATTTGTTTTTGTTTATATGGTTAAATAAAAGCAAAATTAAAATCTCATTATATTGCTCCTACTTAGCAAGAAATTAAAAATAACAGTCGTAAATGTATTTTTAAAACTAATTTATAAAATTGGAAAGCATTCAACTGAATTTATGGTTTAGCTATAAATTCTGTAAAATGTTTACATAATTTTAAGTTCAGGATATGCTGTTAACAATTTCTCTCCCATTTTTGGCATTGTATCTTTTATAAGATTGTGGATACAAATATTTTCTATAAAGACACCTTCCATTTCTGTTCTACGTCTGTTTTGTGTTGCATTTGTTATTGTTATAGTTTTATAACATGGCCATCAGGATAACCTCCTTCCTATTTTAAATGTTAGAAATAAAAATCCTGTTTGAAATGTTGAACATTGCGAGGGGGAGGAATCAGTCCAAGTTTAGATGGAAATTAAACATAATGTGTCAAAATGTGCTAAGTATTCAGTAGGTATTATTTATGTCAGCATATCCCCTCCCCCTAAATGTTTTACTTGGGGCTGTGGAGCATTATTGAATATGGTTTTTTAAAACTTCTTTTTAAGAATTGGATTAGAGATTAAACTAACATTGCTATTTTAACAAATCGTCTAAATTTTCTGAAAGAAAACATTTCTATATTTGCTGAATTATTAATGCTTTTTCTTTAGCCAACGGCTGAACAGCTGAGAATAGCACAGATCATAAATGATGCCAACAAAGGGGATTATCCAGATCTTAAAGATAAAGTTGAAAGAGTAAGTATATTTTAAATTTTATTCTCTCTGCATTAAATAATTCCACTCTTGAAAATTGTGGTTACATGTTAGTATTTATTAATCATGAGTATTATATTCTAGTTTATAATAAAAGTTATATAATATATAAAATTCTATTTTTTATAAATTTTTACTATATTTATTGATTAGGTTGTGTTTCTCCCCCCCCCCCCTTTTTGTAAGAAGAGTCTAGTCTTTTTATATTAATTTTTGATGTAATTTTTTTTTATTTTGACTTCAAGTTTTATGTGCATGTTTGTTATGAATTTTTCATATCAAACCTTTGTTATTATTTTTTCTAGATAATTGAAATTACTGGAAAGACTTCTGATGCAGCTCTTGTAGCACTTCATGATTGTGACAATGATTCAAACAGAGCTGCCATCATGCTTTTAGAGGGAAATCAAGATGAGGTATTGTGTTTTTGATAACAATTTTAATAAAAATGTTACCTCTAAATCTTTCATAATTTAAATGTGTTATATTCAATCAAATCAAGTGATTTAGGTTTTATTTTAGACATTATAGTGTGCTTGTTACAGTTATACATCAGTTATCAGTTCTGCGTTGTCCAAATAGCCAATTTCTTAACCCTTAAAGGCCTGATTTTTTTTAAAAAAATGATTTCAAAATGTTTTTTGACTTGCATTTCTTGAATAAAACATGGGAAAGAATACTTTAAAAATCCTATTTTGTTTTAAATATGGTTTATGGCTAAAATGTATTTTGAACCCATCGACAAGACTAGGCTTTAATTGAAAAAAAAAAAAAATCTCCTTTATAAAATTCTATAACATCAAGCAGATGATTTTTCAGAACTAATAATATTGCCAAGGAATTTATGGGAGGAAGGTAAATATGGTATTCTCAAGCGTACAAAGTTAAAAAGATGCAGCCTCGCATGAAAATCATTTTATTTTTTTAATCAATACTCGGTTTGCCATCTATATGTTTGTAAATTGATTTAATAACACTTTCAGCATGTATTCTTTTAGCATCAACAGGCATTAGATCTTCAGTCTTATTCTCAAGAATTTTAGGAGTCCAAAATTTGTTATGTTGCTTAAAACCAACACAGAGCCTTTAAGGGTTAAATTTTTAATTCAATTGTATGAGTTGTGTGTTTATATATATTATATGTATATGAACTTTGGACAGTAGGGAAAGTTTCATCCCTAGACTTCTTAATCATTAGGCAGCTTCGCCTAACATTTTATTTCTTTGTAGGGCAAGTGGGAGACTTCAGGCAAAAAGAAAAAGAACCGTCAAGCACAGCAAAAGACACCTGAAGTTAATGGTCATGAGCCTGCTGCTGTTGAGAAAGAAGAAAAAGAACCTGTT
Source organism: Araneus ventricosus (assembly GCA_013235015.1). NCBI lineage: Eukaryota > Metazoa > Arthropoda > Arachnida > Araneae > Araneidae > Araneus > Araneus ventricosus. The sequence continues at coordinate 256,416 of BGPR01001014.1, read as the reverse complement.
GAAAATACCAACAAAAAGCGAGAACCTAAACAGAGAGAAGGAGGATATCGATATCGTGGTCCACCTCGTATGAACAGGGGGAACCAAGGAGGGCGTAATTGTAAGTTCTAAATGCTCTCTTAAAAAATCTGAAACATATAGAAAAATTGCAATAACTTTTCAAAAGAAATGTGACCAATTCTATAATTTTGTTTCCTTTTCAGGGCGGAATAAAGAAAATGAGAAAAATGAAAGAAACTTGCAGGATGGTCAGGGTCGAAGAGAGCGAAATACCGAAGGGCGATCTCGAGGACCCAGGAAGAACTTTTCTTCTGGTAAATATGGAATACAATAATTATCAGTGCTTACTATTTTAAGTGTGAAAAGGATTTTTTTTTTTATCAAGTTTTCATTTTGTTGAAAAGTATAGCTTTCTTATTTAAAATACAGAAGTATCTCAAACTCTTCTCACTAGATGATGTAGTGGAGAACATAGATTTTTCTTTTTTCTTCTGTGAATTGAATTATAAAACTGCTTGATATTCCTTTTATTAGTATTCCTTCCTGTTATTAACTAATTAATTACTAATTGTTTATGATAATTTTAGCTACTTCTGAATCTGAAATTGCTTTTCTTTAAAAATTTGAATTGTAATAACAGTAGATTGAGACTCCTTCTAAACAGTGACTATTTAATGTAAAGAACATGTAAATTAAGTCATTAAAATTAACTCTGAAATTATTTGTAAATGAGGCAGTGAAACTGTAGATTTTTGTATTAGCTTTTTCTTATTCAAAATCTCTTTCTAAATTGAAAATATGTCTAAAGGAATTTTTATCTAATCTTTTTACATTTCCAAGCACTATTGGAGTATATATTTTCAGACCTGCCAACTCTCCTGTCTTTTAACAATTTCTCCTACCTCCCAATTCTCACCGATTTCCTCCTGTTTTTTAGTATTTTCGAGAAATTGGAACAAATAAATAGTAATAATAATTTTTAAAAAAAAAAAACAGTAAAAGAGGCAAGTGTGACATTTGTAAGCATATTGCATGGCAAAAACATTTTTAGCGTAGTTACTAAGTCGCACACAAAATTTAGATCCTCACTTTCAAATCGGACTTTGGGATTTTTGTTGACCGTGAAGTCAAGAATGCAAGGGCCTTGCTTTGAAAGAGAATTTGATGTTCAATTTTTTTAAAGAGGGTAAAATTTGCGACTCCTTTTTTAAAGGAGTAAAAGTACATTATCGTGTAATTTGTAAATAGGACTTGATGATGGAGTATTTTGAGATTTATGCTCGTCCGTGTAAGTAGAACTTAACTGTAAATATGAAAAAGCTATATTCAAAAAATATACATATGAAGAAATGTAAATCCATAAATTTAAAGCTCTGAAGTACAAATATATATATATAAGTAAGCCAATAATTTATATTGGTAATACTGTCTAGATATAAAAATATTATGGAAGAGTGAGGACTAAAAAAAGTGTCCTTTAAAAAACTGATAAGATTATTTTAAAGACCCGGCTAAGCAATTTTTAAAAATAAATACATTTTCATTTATTTTGTAGAAAAATAAAATTTTGAGAAAATAAAAGATCGTCTCATTAGTCCCCCTCCACCTTATTTGTACACGAGTTAAATAAAGTAAATGTTGGCCCTGCTGTGCATTTGTGTTCGTGTATGTATAATTGAAAATGTCTCCCTCTTTTTTCAAATCTGGAGGTTGGCTGGTCTGTTTTCTTTGGAATAGATGCTTAATAGATAGGAAGGTTTTGGTTTAAAGTTCAACTATTTCATTATGGGAATTGTTTTCATTGCATATTTGTTAACGTCTCTGCTATTTGAATTTATGTAGGTAGGGGAAGAGGTAGAGGAGGCAGAAGTAGAACGTTCCAGAACCGAGGTCTACAGAACAATGATGGATTTCCAGAATCCATCGATACTTGGCAAAATAGCACTGCCGAGAAAGTGAATATGTCAAATGCTGCAGATGCCACCATGACTGTTGGTAAGTTCATCAGGCATAAATATTTTGTAATTTTTTTCAGTTAAAGATGGGCTTTTTTGTGTGTGTGTGTGTGTAATACTTTGTTTTGCATAGCTTCCCCGCCCCCCTTCCAAACTGTCCTTTTCTTTATTGGGAATAAATATGCTGTACCGCTAAGCCATTAGTATTTCATTCCCTTTATGCTGCTGAAAATTGGGGTATCAAATCACTTTGTAGATAGTATTACTCTTGTTCTTTTTGTATTATGACATTCTTTATTTATAGTTCTACTAATTATATTGCTACTAATTAGAAAATACAAGAATTGTTAACCTCGCAGGCAGTTGAAAGGGCTATTGATTTTACCCTGAGCCCAAGGACCCTTTTCTGTTTCTTCTTAAAATTTCTGCCTTAAGATATCTTCGTCTTGCTTAGACGTAATCTTAAAAGTTAAACATTTTTTCACAAAGAAATTTTAAAAAGACACTAAGTAGTTTCCCTTTGTTATGGTTAGAAGGAATGTTTTTGCTTATTTTATTTGCAATTAAAAAGTCCCAATGATATTTTTCGTAGAACCCAAATTTAAAGATTGCAGTCAATCTATCACTTGAATAATGTAAATAGACACAGGGAAAACAAAATGCATCTCCATCCAGCAATGTGAGTTTAAAATGAGAAATAATTACTGTTTTTTTTTTATTTTATGAATAAAACGGAATCCCAATCAAAATTATGTTCCAAATTCATATTTCAAAGTTGAATAGATAAGAAATAAAGCTTCAAATTTCTGTGTTTGGTCACAATTTTTAGTACTTGTATATACTTTCACATTTTTGGTGATGTTATGACAATTCTAATCTGAAAGAGAGATTGCCGATTACCCAGAAATACATGGATGAAGTTTAAAAAACAATTAAAATTCATTATGAAGCTTTATAAAATGACAATTTCAGGCCTTGAAACAGCATTTTAAATTGAGTACTCAAATTATCACCTTGTTACTGATAAAACAAGAAAACTCTTAGTACTATAAATGTCTGCATTTATAATTGTAACATTTTATTTTGTATTAATGTGTAATGTTTATAAATCATAGGTAATTGGTCTGATGTTGCTGTTACTGAGGAATGGAGTGAAGAAGACTGGACAGAAAATGTAAGCCTCTTTTCTGTTTGAAAATAGTGTGTGTGAATTCTTATATGTCACATAAAATTATGTTATTTGATTATTAACGAACATTTAAAAGCTATAAACATGTTACTATTTTTTCTCTCTGTAGTTGACGGAAACAAAAGTGTTCACACCTAGTGCTGGAACACAACAATCATCAGCTGTTGCTGGTATTGACATCCCAGCTGCCTCTGCACTTGGACAGAAGTGAGTGAAATTTTTTTATCTTTTTTACTGTAAATATTTGTGTATATCTGACAGTATTTTATTTTATAAAATACTGCTAATCTGCATTTGTATTGAAAGAGGAGGAGGGTGTGAGAATGATTCATTATCTGATTTTTAAGATGATGCTAATTAATATAAATTATATTTCCAAAACGTAAAGTATTCATTAGGAAATATCCTATATTTTACTTGATTGTTACCTTGAACAATCTAAAAGTATGTTTTTATAAGAATTTTTTTAAAATCATATTGATATTTTTGTTTTTTTACAGCATTGATTTGACCAGCTTTTTACAAAAGTCCTCGACGAATTCTGAGAATACTTCCAACTCTTTGTCGGGGAGCAGCGTGACTCAACCCGGACAGTCTTCTCTGATGTCTCAACAGATACCTCAGATGCCACAGAATGTAGCCCCTCAGTCACAGTCCAACTTTGACTTCACGCAATTTGCTAAACAAGCAGCAGATCAAATTAAAGCGGCAGTTGGTGTAAGTTTTTTTTTTTTTTTCCTTATCTTATAATGTGTTGCATTCATTTATAGTCAACTATTAGTTTTTCTTAGAATGATGGTGAGTAATTGAATCTTTCTTTTAATAGGTTGTTACTCAGCCCACACCTTCGGCACCCTCGGTGAATGCAAATTCTTTTCAGTCAAACAATGCATCGTATCAGTCTAGCTACAACATGAACAGTAACAGTAGCAATCAACACCATGTCCAAATTCCACATGAGTTACAGCAAGTTATTGTGTCCCAGTCCAGCTATACATCAGGATCACAATCGTCTGTACATATGTCAAGAGAATTGCACTCTCCTGTGGTATCCCAGCAATCGTCGAGTGCCCCTACAGTCAAAACAACTACTACTTCTCAACAACATCAAGCACCACTGCCACAAAGGGTGAAGCAACCCCCTAAAGCAAGGTTGCCTCCTCCATCAAAGGTAAGTAGTTCATGATTTCCCCTGATTTCTTTTGCAGAATAGGAGGGGAGAGGTTTTAAATGTGTTCCAGAGGTAGATTTGTGAATTTTGATTAATCATTTAATTTTGTTTTTTAAAAGACACTAAGCAAAAGAAAATTGATTTAATGGTATCTATTAATTATTAAGGATTAGAATACACAGGGTTATCACGGGTCTTAGAAAGCGATTATTTTAACCTGCCATTTCTAAAAGCTCTTAGAAGTACTTATTTTTCATCAGTAGTTCTTAGAAAGTGCTTATTTTCCTTTTAAAACAAAATTCTTTTTTTGAACTGCGAAGTCTTATTTTCCCGATAATATTATTGCTTTTTACCGCCAGATCAGTGATCTGGCTAAATCTGACAGACTAGACAGCTTTTTAAATGATTTTATACTTCACGATGCAGCAAATGAAAAGTTCTGGAGAGTAATGAAAATTCTTATGATTTTATCACATGGACAAACTGCAGTAGAATGAAGTTCAGTGTAAATAAATCATTAGATGTAGAAAACTTAAGAGAAGATTCTTATATTGCTCAGAGGCTCATTTTTGAGAATGCGGATAATTCTGCTGATGTTCACTCTACAATTGTTACAAAAGAGATGAGAATGTTTGTCTCTTCTTCTAGGCAAAAATATCCTTCATTTGGAAGAACAACAAAAAATTGAGAACCAAAAAATTTATCTGAAAAACAGTAGGAAAAGTAAAGCTTATCTGTTTAAAATCTAAAAAATCTTTCCTTCAAGCTGATATCACAGCAATGGAAAATTCAGCCGAAGAACTGTCTAATAAGGCAGAATCTTCCAATAATATTTCCCATTTTATAAAAGCAAATGCACTGCAAAGAGATATTTGAAAAAAAAAAAAAAAATGAAATTAAGGAATTAGTAGGGATGTAGCAAATATTGATTTGGCCGAAAACTGAATATTCGGTTGCCAAATACCAAATTTTTAAAAACATTTCACTTTTGATTATAAATGAATTTTTTTTTCAAATTTTAAATGTAAAAATTTAAGATTAAATAAAATTGATTTTTTTATATTTAAAAAATGTTAATGCTTTTATGTATATATGTAATATTTTAAATATTTAATTACAATAAGAAATGAGAAACCCTTGCCATTTTGTGATTGCTTCAAAGAAATAAGAGCCATCATTGCAGGACATGACAATGACAAACACAGAAGAAAATTGAATGGATAAATTAAAATTACTAGAAGTAAATTACTATTTTGATAAAGAACTTCTAATTGGTGGGGGGAAAATGCAGGAAAATTTCCAAGGTTCCTGAATTGAGCAAGTTAATATCTTTCAGCACCTGCAAGCATTATATAGTGATCATTTATTTTCTGAAGTTGGTAATATATATGAAACCATATGGAACAGACTTATAAATGATATGCAACATTATTAAATACACTTGTGTACTATGTAACTTAAAACTGGATAGATGTTAGGTTTTTTTTTTTAATAATAAAATATTTAAAACAAGATTTTTTAATAACATTCTATCGTGAAATTATTTTGCTGAATAGGCCTCGTTCTGAATATTCATTATATCCCTAGTTGGTATTATTTGTGTATGAAACCAAGCGGAACACACCTTCTTCAGAAAATGCTAAAAAAATATTGTTCTTGTATCATAATTTCAGGCTTTGCAATGATAAATTATATGTAACGTCATTAAATACACTTATGTTTAAAATTTGGTAAATTACATGCATTTAAGTTATGTAATATAATGGTGTTGTATAACATCTTGAAGAGACAGTAGCAGTTGTTCCAAGAACCAATAGATTATTATTTTTAGATGAAATTTTAACTGATTCCAGCCCATGGTCATTCTAGATTGTTGTATGTGATGCCGCATGTCATAGCCATGTTTTCTAAATCATAGAAAGAGAGCATCTAATTAGTAGCAGGGTTTCTTTTAACTTAGGAATGGGATATATCCTTAGTTTGGAATACAATAGATAAGAAATGGGTTTATGTGGAATTTATGGTACACACTTCATTCCTCTTGGGATCACCAACTCTTTGCCGCCAAGAATGGCGATGGGGAAAACGTTTGGGATGCTTCTAGATGTTTTTAACGAGTGACAAGCACACATGTGCACAAATTGATCTTTTCATTGGTGTTTTGCTTGTCGGGCTATATTGCGCCATGTTTGTTTTGATTGAACTGTTTTGTTCAGCTCTTGATTCGATTTGTCGATAAATTCGAATTTGAATAAACTTCATTTAGAACTCTTTGAATCGAATATCGGTGCAGTACCGTGTATGTTATTCTGTGTGTTTCGATTCTCAATGAATAAGCGAAGGTACAAGTATTACGCTATGCTGAAAGCGAAGCTGCTGATCTTTTTAAGTTAAAAAATTTGCCTGGTACACGCTTAAAATGCTGCAGGCATTGCGTGCTCAATCTCTCCTTTTCTGGTGACGAATGTGTAAGGGAGCAATAAAAATCGCAGTGCACATCCAAAACAGTATTTGGCATTGGCAAATGAAATTGCGCCAAGAGAAATTGGCGAGAAACAGGTGGGTACTGTAAACTCCACATTTACCAAGAAATGACTAGGTTATCCTTTTGAAGAGGCTCACAAATCTCATAAGAACCTGCCAACTGACCAAGATGGTGAAAGATACTGTAGTTTTACTTTCCAAGGGCATTTATTGCAAACGTATAGTTTAATGTTTTAATATTTTCTATCTTCAATGTTTTTGCAGGCTAAATATTCATAAAGTATTCTCATATTTGACTAAATGTACTAAAGGCTAAAGCTTTGAAATTCAATGAAAATTTTAAAAATTAATGAATTTCTTTAAATTGAAAAAAATTAATGTTGCTTGTTTTCTTAATGATTGATTAATAATACTTTTAAAGTGCTGCAATTTTTAAACTATGGAAATTTCAATTTTATTTGCAATGTCAATAGATTCCTGAATCGGCTGTTGTGATGCCAGATGATGCTGTAACCTCACTGGATGTGCAATTTGGAGCTTTGCAGTTTGGTACTGATTCATCTCCATTTGACTTCACAGCAGGTGGAGAAAACAATAACAGTTACCAAGATCTTGGGCAAAAGTAAGAATTTTTTTCGTTTTTAAGTAAGGTTTCTGTAGCGGTTTATGGTGATTTTCTTATGTTAAGAATCTAAAGTGAGCTATATAGTGTTGAAATCAAGTAAAGAACTTTCTACTTGTTTTGTTTTTGACCTCAGAAAGTCAACAAATTTAAACCTTGATCTTAGGCAGGTTTATGGCTTAGTACATATCTGTTCTCCTTTATTTCAAGTACCTCAACATTAAGTTTTTGAAGTGGATGGATTTAATGAACAAGACGGCAGTCTTTTTAAAAGCTGAGGGTTTTTTCCCTCTTTTTTCTCCCCCTCTCATTTGTAGTTTTTGTCCCACATGTTTCATTATGCTTGAGTTATGGACCTGGAACTGGTTTCTTGAATGAAAGTTGAATTGAGGTGATGTTTAAATGCCTATCACATCTATCTTGCATTTCCCTTGTAAAAATAATCATAAGGCAATGTGGTCTAAGTAGTTCCATTTTTTTTTAAGCTTAAATTTGGTCTTGTATCCTCCAAAGTATTCTATTATATACTTATAATCATATTACATGGTTAATCTTTTAAAATAAGTTGTAAAATTTATTTTAAAAGTTCTAGAAAAAAATGCAAACTGCGAATATTTTGTACTTTAATATTTCTCTTTTACAGTTCAAATGGTTCCAGTCATGTGAACAGTCAAGCCCTACCTTCGAACATTACCTCACAATCCTATTCTAATCCTTTGCCATCTCCTGTGACTATGAATAAAGATTCTACTTACAACATTGGTTCCCATAGTAGTCCAAGTCAAAATTCTATCTCGAATGATCTTAATCAGTCACAGAAGGTATTTAAATGCATTATTTTTGGTTAGTTGTTTTTTATAATTTTTAATGATTATTGAACTTAACATCATATCCCAAATTTTCGTAGGTTGCAAGTCAAGATAGTATGCTTTTGTCCCAGAGTGAGCACAAAAATGTAGAAAACGTTTCATCGTATATAAATCATCGAACAAATCAGTCAAGTAACCTTGATGGTAAGTGAAATGTTAAAATTGTAGTAAAAACGCATTCATGCAATATCATTAGTGAATGGTGGAGAAAGTAGTAAAAGTTAATTAAAATAAATGTTAATGCTGAATTTAGTGGATGCTTGAAAGTAGATTTCTGCTGCAATATTTCTATGATACATTTCATCATCATTTTACTATTTTTTACTAAAAAATTAAATTTTATTATCAATGATAATTACACTTTTCAACAACTGCAATACTCAGGGATGAGTTTCTTCCGCTTTTTCGCGAATTTCCGCTTTTTTTGTTATTTTGGAGAAATTCCGTGGTTTACCTTTTTTTTCCCCCGATTTTTTCCTCCTGCAAAAATTTGCTTTTTCTTCCGAAAATTCCGCTTTTACACAAAGAAAAGAAAGTTTCCTATCTTACGTTTTCGAAAGAAAATCCTGGGAAAATATGCTCAATAGTGCGGCTTAACTCCACTGGCTAGGAAACTAGCCGATTCATCTTCTACTGACGAATCAACATTATATCTGCAAGCTCTACAAAGATGAACATTTCAACATTCAGTGCCATTCAAAGTATTAGGTTCTACCTTTTTGCAGAAAACAAAACCTCTGTGGCATATTTTGCAAAAAAAAGCAAAAAAATCTTTTTTTTTTTTTATGAACATTTTGAAAATAAAAAGTTGAAAACTTAAGGTTATCTTGTATGGCGTACCAAGATGAAGAAATAAAAAAAAAAAAAATAAAATAAACAAAAACAAATAAATAAACTACATAAAAAAAGAACTGTCAAAAGAGGCAGCTAAAAAGCTGTGTGCAAATGCAACAAAAAAGCAGAGAATAAGACATAAAAAAAATCTTCTCAAAATAAAAAGTAAAATCGATGATTTACCTAGGCATTCTAGAAATAATGTAGTCCCCACAACTATGCCAGTAATTAAAGAAAGAGATACTAATGAAGACTGTGCAAAAACTTTAGCCTCTACTGAAAATAAACAGAGGATGCAAACACATCCTTTAGTGAAGAAAAATCTGTCAAAGATGGGAGCCCTCCAAATCTATTACGAAGAAAAGCCGCACAAATAAAAAAACGAAAGAAAACCACTTATTTAACAATTAAGGAAATGTTTCAAAGGGTTTCAGGGTTTGAAATAATAGCAATGCTAAATCAATCTGTCATTGTAACTGTTCAACTTTTCAACCCCTCTCACTATATAAGGTGCAAAATCATTGTGCTGTTACTTTTGCAAAAAAGTATAAAAATAAAAGAAATAAAACAGAATTCAGTATATGATACATTATTATAATTTATAAAGAGCTAATACACTTCACACAATTGCATGAAGCAAAAGAAATTATTTGTCCTTATTTTTATTTATTTTTTTGAGCTAACTTTTATCAAAAGGCTATTAAATATCATTCTTCTCAGACTTCTGTTGGGTGAATGTTGCATCTCGGTGATGTACATGTGGTAAATATGTTTTAATGTCTAATTTTGTATTGGAAGATGCCCCTGATGATGTTTTAAACTTGTTTGTTAACTTTTAATGTGAATGATTTAATAATAATTTAATATTTTTCTTATTTATACGTACTGAATTATAAATAATTAAGTTATTAATTATTATAGTGTAATAGTTTCATCATGTTGCATGTTTTGATGTTTTATTTCTTTCGCGTATAAATTATGGTACAGATTTTTTGCTCGCGTATGCTTTCAGTCTTTTTGCTTTTTTGCCAATCTCATCCCTGAATACTTTAATGTTACCAACACTGGGAAAAAAGGCCAAAATAGGTATTTACTAATGGGAGTTTAAAAACATATTTTGCTATTTCAGTTGAAAAATGATAAAATTCAATTATGAATATATATATATTTTTTCCCTTTAAATGATAACTGTCGGATAATATAATAAGTTTTAATTTTGGCAAAGCTAACAAATTATCTGTTCCAATTTACATACAATATGTTTGTTGTCCTAATTATCCTTGGAAAAATGTCTCTTATATCCTAAATTTTTGACTTGGTAAATGAATTTAATTTTTAAATAACTGCAGCTGTTGCTTAATTTAAAGATTGGCTGTACTTATATTTTTTGTAATTGTAGTAATGCAAGCCTATAGGATGACTGTTGTTATTTTGGTTCATTGAGAACTTCAATTTAATCAACAAAATACAAGGAATATTGCAGGCAATATGGTTCATAACAAAAGGTTGGAGCATTCATGATATAAAAGTTGCCAATTATAGTTTCAATATTTATTATTTTTTCTTTTTAAAATATTAAATACCCTCATAATTAATTTCAAAGAAACTGTTTATCTAAATTTAATGTTAATAATTGAATATGGTAATTATAGCACAATATGTTGTGTAACTGAGCAAAAAATTTGATTTGCCACATGCATTTTGATAAATTAAATATTAGAAGGCAATTTTAAGAACATTCTGTTTTAAGCAAACAAGTTCTGTTAACCTCTTTATGAGAGAATAATTTTTATTCATTTGATTGGGTGGGTTTTTTTTTTTTTACATTGACTGATATTGTAGTAACTGTTATTATATTATGTTTTTGGAAATATATTGAAATTTCTTATCTGTGCATTTGTTTCAGGGTCCATGATGAGTAGCAAAGCAGATCCGAGTGCATTGAACTCTTTTAGTACTTCCTCTCATGATTCTGCTTCAGCTTATTCATATGGCAATCAAAAGTCCGTGCTGAACTCGTCCAATCTTGTGCCATCTAGTGTCAGCTATACCCACACGTCGGCATCCCTCAACAGTGGATCCAGTGATATGTCGAATAATCAGGCATCTCAACCAAAGTATCAAGCTCAAGTTGCAAATCAAAACCAAAACACGTCTTCATATGTTTCTTCTGCGTCATCTTATGGTCTGCAGTCCTCTGCCTATTCCGGATCTGTTACCACAAGTGGAAGCACGTATCCATCTCAGACTGGTAACTCTTTTAGATTTTATCTTTGACAGAGTTTGAAAAGTCAAAATTAAATAATGCAAGAAATTTTGCTGATTTATTTCATCGGCTTTTTTCTTTGCTGAAGGCTTTGTGAATTGTTTTCCTGACATTTTATGCAACACTGTCATTTCCTCGATCTTTTTCTCTATAAAATTATATAGACTACAGGTTTTTTTTATTTCAGTTGACAGATTACTCTTCTTTTATATATATGTATATTATTTTTAGAGTTCTCTTCATTTTCTCTTTGTTTAGAAAATATTTATTGATATTTTTTAAAACTTCTATGTAGAACATTCGTATTTTTAAGCTTTTGCTTTGTTTTTGCCATTTATTATGTTTATTCAAGCCTGTAGATTATCTTAAAAAGTAGATGCTTCAATTTGTTAGCATCTGCTTATAAACTAGCATTTTTTTTTTCCTGTTATCTCATGCTGTTTTAGAGAAATCTAAATATTAACCTCTAAATGAGTACTTTCAACTAAAAGCAAAAGTGTATTAATTTGAGGAAAATTATATATACATGAGCGTGTCTGATATTGCTGTACTGTGTCAATTGGGTGGGAGGTCGAATGTTTCATGTTCTTCTCCCATCTTCAGTATTACTTTAAAGGCTATATCAGATGGCAGTGTTGTGTGTGCATTTTCCGTCTACCAAGGGGCAATTCCACGTGCCAAAAGTTTGTGGGGCATGACACACTGAGACAACCGATGGGGCATGATACCAGCAATTGTGGACTGTATTCAATCGGCTTTAAAATGTTCACGATAGTAATGGAAAACTGTAGCAGTGAAAATTCAAACCAATCAGTTGTTGATTTTGAGGGCGACATAGTTCGCCTTCCATGATGACCAAGATCCTATCCAACTGGTTGTCTCACAAGTCGCATGTTACAAACTTTTGGCGAGTGGAATTGCTCCTTGGTAGACGGAAAATGCACACACAACACTGCCATCTGATATAACTTAAAATGTTTAGCAGATCCAAAGCATGCACTCATTATGTATTTTGTTTAATTTAATTTACTTGATCATTTTATGGGTAATTTAAACTTAACCTTTATTCTTCTCATCTAGTGGCCTTTAAAATAATCTGCTGAATTATTATTCTGTATGTAACCAATTTTACCTATCAGATAAAATACATGGTTTCCGTGCACCTGGAAAGTCAGGTAAAGTCATCAAAAGTCATGAATTTGGGATAATGGTTTAATTTGTCATGAAAAGTCATGATTTTCAAAAAAAAAAATTGAGTAAAAGTCATGAAAAGCTATAGGCTGTCATGGATTCTCTAGGCTTTAATCGCCTAATAATAAGTTTAAGAAATTTATATTATTTATTTAAGGATCCTCCAGCTAGTAAAATCTGCTCTTCTAGAATTACAGGTTCAATTTTTCCGAAAAAAATTTGTGCTGTTCGATGGCTAGAAAACAGTGTTTGCATAGCAAGAGCCATTGAAATAGTTGAGCCAGTCATGAAGTATCTATCACAATTAAAACATATTGATAGCAAACTTAAGGCCTCTTTGAAAACATCTATGAAAGATCCTTTCATAAAATGCAAACTTGCTTTCGTTAGGTCATTGTCACTACAATGTGAAACTTTTTTGACAAATTTTCAAAGTGAGAAAGTGTGTGTGCCCTACTTGTATGCAGAATTGTCTCAGCTGTTAGGAGGGATCATATAAAAATTTGTCAAACCTGAAAAAGTTGTTGAGGGTTCAGCATTGTTGAAACTTGACCTCAACTCTAAAGATAGTCTCTTGGAAGCTAAGAACATAGATATTGGCTTTGGGGCTAAAAAATACTTGAAAGAGTTAAAAATAGCTGATAAGACAAAGCTTTTTTTTTTTTTTTTTTCTCTGGACTGTCAGAAGATTTTGCAGAATTTGGCTCAAAAAATTATTGATAAGAGCCCTCTCAAATATAAACTTGTTAGAGGTTTATCCAGCTTGCATCCTTCTGTTATGTTGAATAATTCAAATATTGGGTTAACTCAATTTAACATAGTTCTTGAAGTACTACATAATGCAAACCAAATCACCGAGACAGTGGCAGAAAGAGCAAAAGACCAATATGCATCCTTTTGCTTTGTTGTCAAAGAAAGACACCAGGATGAGTTTGAAAATTTTTTGTCTGATGAGTGCAATCTAGAGCTCGATAACTTTTACTATGGATTATTGTCAAAGGGGGAAAAATGGGAAGATATGCTTTATATTCCCCCATGGAAATGCTTCAGTGGAAAGGGGCTTCTCTGCCCCTTGCTAATGCTAGTTGAAAACTTGAAAAGGCAAAATTTGATTAATCAAAGACAAGCATATGATGGAATTAAGTCTCTTGGGGGAGTTGAAAATGTCTATTACTAAAAGAATGTTGTTAGCTGTTCGTGGTGCGAATCATCGGTATAGAGTGGATTTAGTGAGGAAGAAAGAATATTTAGATTTTTAAAAAAAGCATCAAAGATGCAAGAAAAGAGAAAATTAGAAAATGAATTGCAGCATTTATATAATCAGAAAAAGAAAATCCGATTGGGAGAAAGAGAAGGAAGAAACTGAATTTGAAGAAAAAATTCAAATTTTGGAGGAAAAGAGAAAATCCTTACTGTGAAGATTCAAATTAAGTTTAAATATAAGAACTTTATATTGAGACATTAATTTTTGAGATTAATACAGAAATGTAAATAATCATTATTGTGATACATTAAATATTTTTCAAAAAACATCACAGTTGCATTATTTACTGTTAATTTTACTCTCTTATCATTTGGCTAAAGTTAATGAATTCAAATTGAATTAGAAAAATGTTGGTTGCATTTAGAAAACTGCTATATGATTAAGCTTAGATTAGATATGGAAATACAATAATTTCTATGTACACGAGTTTGTAAACATTTATAAATACTTTTCTATCCCAAAATTCCTGTATTATCTCCAAATGCATACATTTTGTTTGCATTTACGTAAGACGTTTAATTCATATATACTTTAACTAAAGCATTTCTAAGTCATGGAAAATTATTGGCCGTAATCAGGGAAATTTATGATTTTGTAACACTATATTTTGGCAGATACCCTGAAAATAGCATAATGTGCATTTTGATCTGGGATCCTTTAATCTTCACTTCTCTCTATTGTAGTATTCAATTGATCTTGCTTTTATGTAAATGTTTGTTAGATAAAATTCTAAATATGCCTTGCTTTCTGTTTTTATGTTATTTGAATTTGTTATGTTTTGTATTTGTACTAATGCACATTAACATTATCTGAATACAGGTTACAGTTCGCATGCTTCTGCTTCTTATGGATCTAGTAATACTGGTTATAATAATCAACAAGGTGTTTACAGTGGCTCTGTCACAACCACTGCGCAGTCGGGATCAATGATTTCTACAACAGTGTCTAGCTCCAAATTGACCAATTCTCTTAGTCATGGTGTTAAAGAGTCGTCCCTTTTAGAATCCCAACACAGTTCATCTCAGGTTAGTAGCGGTTGTTTTTCTAATTGTTTCCGAACTGGATCGATATGATACTGTTCATGCATTTTCTGAAAATGAACTGTTGGATTTTGAGTGTCTTAGTTTTGCTTTATAATTTATGATGTATTGAAAGGAAGTAATACTAAATAAGAAATATTTATAAAAATTGTATTATCTTATTTTTTTTGTCAAAATAGAAGAACTGTCTGCATTTTTTTTATATTAAATTCATTCATAATGTTTATCTTCTTTGGTGTAATGATTTGTCAGTGCTAGTGGCGGAAATATTGGCCAGTTATGCAGGAGAACCTAGTGAATGATCCACCAATGCTCTTAACCCTTTCAGAACTTATTTTTGAAAAATTATGCTATGTACTGATGTAAATATGTCCCTTCAGATTTGAAATGGTAATATTCAGGAAACTTACTTTCTCTTAAGATTTCTTAAAAGCAAAATTCACAAAAATAAAATTAGGCCTTGTGCATTTCATACATTAAGTGCCATGCCTTGTGTGCGTCTCATCCGGTGTTCTGTAGTTTTAATAGAAAGCTTAACACTTTAGCTATAACAGTTTATTTTCCTCGTCCAATTTTGAAGAAACAAGTTTATTTCAATATTGATAATTGTATGCAGAAGCTTGCATGAAAAGTCGGTTCTCAATTAATTGAATGTGTAAAAGTGGGTGTAGAATTTTAAATTGCCTTTAGGTCCATGGACTACTATCAGTCAATAATAGAGAAGCAGAAATTTGACTGTTGAGTATATTCACTCTGTTCGAAAATAACATAATATTGACTACATTATAATGGACGATATCTGAAGTTTTTGTACCGGCAGAATGGAAAACTTTAAAGAATACTTAACATATTTGAATGTTTGAAGTATTTTGATATCAGTTAATATGTTGTAAATTTATGTTGCATGTTCTGCCATTTTCAAAAAATTTCCCTGTTAACTCTTTATCAAGATATGGTCTCTGTAAGTTCAGTAGTTTATTACAATTTATATTTACAAATTAATATATTTTCTTTTAATAAAAAAAATCTGATAAATTGACTATTTCATCAGTATTTAATTTGTATGTGCTAATGTAAGTATATTGCTATTTCAGCATACATATGAAGTAGCAAGCACCACAAGTAGTTCAAGTGTCTTATCTGCTAGCAGTCTGGCACCTACATCTTCTGTCAACCATTCAGTACAAAATTCTTCTAATATGAACTCTGTATTAGGCTTGGTTTCTACTTCATCCTCAACGACTACGACCTCAGTGCTCAAAAATTCTCTATCAGCGAGTAAGTTCTGAATGAAAGATGAAATTATATTATGGTGTTTTTTTTTTTTTTTTTTTTTAAAGAACTGAGCGTATAATATAATACTAGGTTCTTATTCTCAATTTTAATTCATTAATATTCTGCTTGATTTTTATTCTGATTTAAATGAAATTGTATTAGAAAGTTCTCAATATTATTTGACTAAAATTAATTGAAATCATGCAATCTATTGTGTGAACAACTCTGTAAAATATAATTAAAGTTATGCTATTTCATAAGTGATTGCACACGAGGGTGTTTTTTTTTTTTTTGCATAATTATTACTTGTAGAAACCCTTTTATCGTCTGTTTTGTGTCATTCTTTTACTTTCATATATAGTGTTTTTACTGTCTTCTCAAAATAATTAACACGTTTTAGCAGGTAAAGCTGTACCAAATATTCCACAGAATATACCTGCTGCAATGTTGGGTCATCAATACATCATGGGTCAAGCAAGTTTACCATTTTATGTGAGTATAATGAAATTAATTTTTTAATTATCTTCTACTGCTCAATTGCATTAAATATAAATGTTATGTCTTGATTAATAAATTGATAATTACTATCATTTCAGGGATTACAGCAGCCAGTATACAGTTATGAAGATATGCAAATGCTTCAGTCTAAGATGTCTACTTTAGTAAGTTTTATAGTTTTATAAAAATGTTCTATGTTGCTTTTTATTTTTATTTGTAGCATTCATAGTGAATTAGGTTTTCAAAAGGAGCAGCTTTTAATTCACATTGGACTTTTAAAAAAAGGAGTAAATAAAGTAAAAATAGTGCCGGGTTTCGAGAAGTAAAAATGAAATCTTGCAATTTAGGGTAATTTTTGCCTCTTGCTTGCCATAGAAAATTTCATAAGCATCCGGGTATTTTGTTGCGAAAGCCAAGCAAAAGTGAATGTCACTTGTATTTACCCTCTATGCAGTTATGCTTTATGTCTTATTTTCTTTTGAAGGGATTACAGTCGCCTGTATATAGTTACGAAGACATGCAGATGATACAGTCGAAGTTGTCTACTTTGGTATGTGAAAAATGTTGCCAACTTTGTCTGTTTCCTTTTATTTTTGTGTTACTTGGCTTCCCATCTTCTGCTAACAGCTTAAAACTTTGGCTTTTACCCTGTTTAGTTCTGTTGCTTCTCAGCCTCCATACCTTGGTTTGATTGAATGAAAGCATTTTCATATCACATGCACTTGTAATCATCTGTTTTAATGTTAGCATCTCGTGTTCGAACATGCCTTTGTTTTAATTAACATCATCTGCACCATCATCATGTGTCTGTAGAGTGACTGGAGGTGTGACTGTACTATCGTCACTTTTCCTTTTTTAAAAATGTAGTTTTTCTGATTGTTTTTTTGCTACCACCATCCCACTGATATAACTGTAGTTAAAACTTTTAATTTGCATCATTTGAATGACTTGCAAGTTAGTGTTTTATTACTCGTGTTACTAGTGATAAAAAAAAAAAAAAATTGGAAAATTTGTTTATTCCAATACGAGTTGAAATCATTCTTGTTTTTTGGAATGATTTTGTTTGTGCTGCACTGTTCTGTTCAGCAATGCCAGGTTTTTTTTATTATTATTATTCCCTATTTACTGTTTCCTGGAATTTTCCACGATACCTGTGTAAGGTGTATAAGGACTTTTTTTGGAAATTCAAAAGAATTCTAAAATCAGTTCTGAGCTCCTAATTTGATAATTTATCTAAAGCATGCATTTTAATGCTGGAATGATTTTGGGTATTGTTTGCTTACATGGTGTTAGTAAATATTTCATTGGTAAGTATTAATTTTTTTTCACAGCCTTCAAAATTAGTTGTGGCATCTAAAATATACCCCCAGTGTTTGAAAGGGGAAACAACTATATAAAAAGAAAATAATTTACAAGTAATCTATCTTATAAGCCAGTGGTAAGGAACCTTTTTGCACTGAAATGGCTCATTAAATTTCGGCAGTCAGGGAAAAGGCTGCACGAGCATAATCTTGAGGGTTATTGTTCTGTAATTATTATTGTTTAACGGATAATTACATTATTTCGATGCAAACTAAATAGCTGGTGAGGCCACATAAGAAACTCAAGAAGGCCATGGTTTCCCCGTTCCTATTATAAGCACTGTCTGTTAAAATAAATTTTGCACAATATTTTTCTTAAGTACTATTTATATACTCATTTTTAAAGAGAACTTATATTTCCCTTATTTATTGTTATTGTCGGGTTATATTTTTAGATTTTACATGATGTTTAACAAAATTGTTTAAATTTTATTTATACTGGTAGATATTTATTTTAAACTTCAGACATTTATTTGAAACTGTATATTAGAATGCAAAATTTTATGAAGATGATAGTCCTTTTACTTATTAAATTAGTTAATTGATTACGTTAATACTAGATATATGTGGCTTTTAAGATTTTTTAATAATCTTTTGAATTTAGTTTTTAATTTATTTAAATAATGGCTGATTACCATTATTACTAATTCATTAATTTTGGCTTTTATGGGGAACTGAAGTGTAGTTATGTAAAGTGAACTTCATTTAAGTTGGATGTAACTTAAATATGCATTTTGAAGAAATTTGCTGCTGTGTAAACAACATAGATAGTTTGTGGTGAACTAAGGCATTAAAAAAAATTTATTAACCGCAGTTAAATGATATTTTGAAAAAGGAAGATTAAACAAAAGAATAGTTGAATGAAATCTTACACCAATATTTTCTAAATCTGAAAAGTGAACTAGTTTACTGTTACTTTCCATTTATTGAATTCTGTGTGTATAATATCGAATAATGTATTTAGGTGAGATTATACATTTTAATGCTGATGGATCCTTTACGTACTGCAATAAGAATTGTGAAACCCCGGAAAACCTTAACCTATGCATAAGCGTAGAATTCCTGTATTTCGAAGCAGGTCATTAAAGCTAACAAAAATACTCGGCTTTTAATTTATCCTAGTGTTTATTCATTGTTGCTTCATATACTTTCGAACAGATGAGCGAATGAGTTTTCTAGCTGAAATGCTTTTAGCTGTTTATTTTATTGAAAGGTTTTTAAGTAAAGTTTTTTTTTTTTTCAGAAGTATATTATTTTAATTTTCTCTTGAATAATTTCATTTTAGGGTTATTATGATATGCAGTTCCAGGCTCCTACTAGCATGACAGGACGTGATCCCGGAATGGGTAGTGTGGCATACACAAGTAAGACTACAGCTTTTACTTGGAGGGGGATTTTGGAAAGCAAGCCATTTTCTTTTAACAAAAAAAAAAAAAAAAACTGATAGCCATTGATTTTCACTAAAGCTTTTTTAATACTGAAAATTTTATGTTTAAACAATTCTTCCTTAGACATTTTAGCATATGACATGCTTTCCCAATACCAGATGTGCTTGTAGCATCGGATACAAATTGTGTATAACTGCATTGTAGAGTTTTAAATGTGATTTAGAATTTAAAAGATCGTGAAGAAAATTGTATGGAATTGCATTAGGTAGAAAGTAGGGATGTAACGAATATTCTGCAAGTATAAAAATGTCCTAATATTTACCCAATTTTAAGTTACATTATACATAAGTGTATTTAATAATTTTGCGCATCATTTGTCATTGTAAAGCCTAAAATTATGATGTAAGAACAATAATTGTTCAGTATTTTCAGGAAGAAGTTGTTCCATTTGGTTTCGTACATGTACATATATTGTGAGCTTCAGAAAATAGGTGCTCACTGTATACTGTGCTTCCAGGAGCTGAAATATATTTTTTTGCTAAATTTACAAGTCTAGAAGTTTTTCCTTTTTTTCACTGATTAATTGGACATTCTATCCTAGCTATTAGAAATTTTTATAAAAATAGGTATTTACTTTTAATAACTTTTAATGTATCCACTGAATTTATTTTGTGTGTGTTTGTCATTGCCATGCTCTGCAATGATGACTTTTTTTACTTCTTTCTGTTCAGTCCAAAATGGACAGCATTTCTCACATTTTAGAACTGAAATAAAGATATTTAGAATATAAGAAAAAAAAATGCATCCAAGTGTTAATATTTTTTTTAAATATTCAAATAATAAAAAATCATCTTTTTTTTTGTTGAAAATTTGAGCAATATTTTAAAATCAACAGTAAAATGTTTTTTAAAAGTAGGTATTCAGTCCGAAATTTGGCCAGGTATTAGGCCAAATCGCTATTCGTTACATCCTTAGTAGAAAGGGAATTTAATCCTATTTCTATCATTGATAGTTATATTTTGATCATCTGTATGAGGAGAATTAACTTATAAATTACCACAATTTCTAGATAATTTTGAAAATCTTGTGAGAGCCAATTTTCTTACTGTTACCGTTATTTCATCGTAATATATTTTCATCAAAACTAATATTTCTATTGTTAATAAGTAAAGTTGTAGTAAAACAAAGCATTGATGTAATTTCCTGCACTTTACAAATTTTTTTAGATAACCTGTTATGTATCTCTACAGAGGTGTTTTCCTTTAAATCCAAAACATTCTATGTAAAATGAGAGACCTTTTCCATGATTTCTGTACATCTTGCTGCTCCCTGTGTGTAAAAGAGAAAATGTGTCAAAACTATTTCGAAAATTAGTTGTTACGATTTCATTTATTATTAAAGTCATTTGAAAGTTGCCAAATTGAATTTTTATCGGTATTTCATTTTAAAATATAATTTTCATGTGTTACTTAAGCTTGGTTGGTACGTTTAGTTTTGAGTACTAAACTAAGCATGCTAGATTCATCATCTAATATAGGAAAACTAGTTTTAATAACCAATGTATTTTGTGTGTTATAGCGGATGGAAAGTACAGTAGAGCTGAAACTGATGCGTCGACAGTAGCCACAACTCTGTCCCAAGGTCAAGCAAATACTCAAGCCCATGGTCAAGCATTTTTAAATCCTGCCCTACCGCCTGGTTATGGTTATTACTTTGCTGGAGGCATGATGACTGGTGGAATTCATCACTATGCTCCTCCCATTTTCCCTGTAAGTAGAACATTAGTCATGTTTGTTTATGGTCAATTACTCAAATTTGTTTAAGGTTTCTAGAAAATTGGAAATGCTTATTCTGTATTTTGATAAATATTCTGAAATTTTTAAATAACATTATAATTTTAATTATTTTATGTATACTTGTAAAAGGCAATGTTTGTGTGCGTGCATGCAATGTCCTGACAAATCTATCGCACTTACAGCCTTGAAATTTGGCACGCAGGTAGTCTTAATGGTGACTCAATGCTCCTCGAAGCCAGAATTATAAAATTCAATCTAGAAAATTTTTTATTTAATGTTTTGTGTAATTTTCGTGACACGGCTGTAGTATCTTTTCTAAAGATAGTTGAAAAACAATCGATGCTCCATTGGATACAACAGACAGTTTTCGTTCTAATGAAGTTTGTTTTGAATTTGTAACGGAATTTTGAGAAATTTTTAAATGATAGTCACTTTTATGGTAATTTTTTGATAAGGTATTTTTAAAAAATTCTCTCATCGGACGTTCTAACAACTCTATAATTTTCATTTTTTCAGCTTATAACTGGGATGTTTCTGTCGAATTCAAAACAAGAACAGTTAAAATATCTTATTCTTTTTAATGAATTTTTCTCTGATCAGTTCAAACAGTTTTTTTGCTAACGAGATTTGACAGCAAGAGTTTTTCCGGACGATCCCAGAATGCATTGTTGCAATTTCATTGGCTGGTGATGACCCTCCTCACAGGAGGTGACGTAATATGCTTTTTACAATCTGATTCCCTCCGGTGACGTTATTACATTCGTGTCATTGTTGAAAATCAATAATATGTATCTTTTGTTTTGATTTCGTTTTCAAAGCTTTTTCGTGTCATGTGGGCATTTTTTCCCCCGTTTTGTTGGAAGTCCTGATTCCACAGGCAACGCCGTGTGCATACTGCTAGTAAAATAATATTATTTGAGATATTGTGACAACATACTAAAATTGAAATCAGTAAAAGCTGTCCTTTTCATAATTCTGTTCATGCGATATGCAAGTTTTCCTTTCTTTTTTAGCAGATGATTGGCCCAGTACCCAGATTTACTTTTATTGTGATAAATTTGATTAAAAATACTGGAAACAAAGTGATGTATGTGTGTGTGGAAGGTTTCAAAAAATATTCAGAGTAAAATCTACTTTTTTAAAGGAAAGAAAAAGACATGAAGTCTATCAAAACATTTAGATCTTAAAAAGGATTCCATTAATTTCAGCTAAACATTGCTAGGCTATAGGCATTTTAATAAATACTGGCAGTTTACCAAAACTGCTAATTTGATTGCCCCTCTTCTTCCAGTTTTGGGAGTTGTCACTGGTAATTTAGGTGATATTTAAAAATAAAATTTGACCTCTTAATTAAATTGGTCTCTGTGAAGAAGAAAATCAGTTGCTTTTATGTTTCATTGTGAACTGCATATTTTAAATGCTTTTCTTGGAACAATTTCTGAAATGTTATTGATCAAGTTTTGTTATTGGTGTTGATTGAAAAGGCTGAAATATGAAACTGATCAGATTCTTTGGGTTAGTTAGGAATATTAATTATTGGCAAGAGGGGGTGGAAGTTAAAAGATTACAGAAGTGTTTCATATTAAAGGATGGAAGATACTTCTACGAGAGCCAGTTAATTTTTTATATTTGGCAAAGTGTGAATAGAGAAATATTGAAGGGAGCAGTATCAAGATATATTTCAATCAAAATGACTGTTTTGGTTTCAACATGTTCAGTCGCATGCTGTAAATTTTTGCATTTTTTGCGTATTATATAAATATTTTTTTTATTCACAGTCACATCGAGTTTCTTACTTCTCCCCATTTAATTATAGACATATGTGCTCAAATCTTGCATATAATATTTATGTTATGGGGGGTGTATTTTATTATTTCTTGACTGACGATGAATTAATTTTTGATTATCTGTCAATTTAAAATTCCTTTTCTTAAAACGTTTGTTCTTAATTTTCTTAAGTTTTCAGAACTTTTTTTTCCTACTACTATTTAAGTATTAAATCTTAATATATTTTTCTCCCTCTTTTCAATCTTATCGATTTTAAATTGGTGTTTCTCAACCATTGATCCTTACTATCAGTATAATACGAAACTATTAAAAATGCTATTCAAGAGAATTTTTTTAATAATAGAAATATGATAAGATTTTCTAGAATTGTTGTCACTGCATTGTGAATACTGGAATAAATTTCAAAATTTGGTGAAAGGGAAAACTAGCAAAAATAAAGTGTGACTTGACATTTGCTGATCTACTGTCTCAAAGGTTGAGAATCACATATTTGTATTAATTGAAGCGTTTCCTATTTTAATTCTTCAAATCTTTCATAAGGTTCCTCCTGCAACAAATACACATGGAGCGACTACAAATACTCAATTTCAAAAAGCCAATGCCTATGGTTCCCATTCATATAATTCAGGTAATTTGTGTAGATCTTTTTTAGCAGCCTGTATTTATGCTTCAGTTAATGCACAAATGTGTAATGAATTGGAGGTGTGAAAATATCCTTTTTTATTTTAAGGATATGAAAGTCTAACTCAGGCCCAAGACTACACAAAAGGTACTTACGGTGCTGCTTCCCAAAATCAAGTTAAGGGTGTATCAGGTAATGATAGTCTTAGAACTGTGCTTGAACTTGATACGAATATTTGAACATGATTTGTGCAATGCTGAAAAATGGAAATATATTGGGAAGTTCTTTTCGTTATAAAAATGAGAAGTTGTTTCACTTGAGTATTTTTTATTTGATATATTTGAGTAAATCGGAGGTTCTTGATTTTTTTTTTTTTTTCCTTCCCTCTTTTCTCTCTCTCCTCTCAAAACCCTTTATTGGGTAGTAAACATCTGTGTGCAATTCATTTCATCAGAAGAATTTTGTCACAATCCCAGAGTTGGAAATATATAGTAAAAAGAGTTAGAATTAAGAAACCTACAAAAAATGCAATTAAAAAATATATCATTAGAAAATTTTTGATAAAATCTGCCATATCAAAATGATGTTTAAAAAGTGTTTTTGCTTAAAAGATGCTCTGGAGTAAATAAATGAAGAAACACGATGATTCTGCAATTGAAAAATAAAATTTTCCTTCATCGGAATTTTGAAACCCAACTATGAAGACCAAAATATGGCCTATACTTTGCCTGGTTCATATGAAGAATCTTGTGTCTTGGCTTGTTCTGGTATCTCTAGTTAAACTTATTAATTTGATTTCCAGTTTAAAGTGTGAAGCTCTCTACACGTACCAGAAGATATGAAAATAAAATTAAGTAGAACTTGAAGATAGCTATTTAAAGTGATTAAGCTACATATGGATCTGGTTCATGCTTTTAAAAATGTGTGAACTGTTGTCATGAGACATCTACAAATGGAAAAGTAGTTGGGAAAATGCATTCATATGCAATTAATGTTGCTTAAAGTAACATTAATTGCATATGTTAACTATAATATTTGGAATTCATTGGCAATGATAATATATTTATAGTATGATCACTTGCAAGATTGTTAGTGGTAAAGCATTGAATCATTTTTAAGAATTGGCATTTCCTCTGAAATGAAAGTTGTGACATTTACCAATCAAATTAAGAAGGATGATCAAATGCTATGATGAGATTGTAGTGTGGATAATTGTTTCGGAAGACATATTGAGAGTCTTGCATTCAGAGAATTGATGTAAAGAAAAAATAAATTGAATTGCCTTAGATATTGTACTTCAAAAGAAAATGCAACCTGCCAAGTATTTTTTAAAAATACATGTTTATTAAATATAACTTCTAAGGTAAATAAAACTATTAATGTATCATCTAAAATAGAAATGTCTTTTGAAGAATATTTTGTATTTTTCAATTCTTTAGATTGAATTGTGTTTTTAAATATCATTGACATTTTATTTTCTTGTGTGTCATTTTAAAAAAACTCCCAAAGATATAAATTGTTATTTATCTGCTTGAAAATTGAAATTATTACATACCTGAAAGATTTTCAGGAGGAAAAGGCAACTAATTTACACTTGAACCCTGTCTTTATTTCATCTCTGTAGTTGTGAAGAAAATTTCATCTTGATGATTGTTTTTGAACTGTCAAGCGAAAGCATGATCACAAACGAAAGTGACGTGTATTAAGCACGGCATCTAAAACAAAAAAGGGCAGATTGTAGCACACATGCACCTTAAATACTACCAAAACAGGGAAAGTTTCGGATATGGGGGCTCTTGGAAAACATGAATCTTCTAGCGAATCTTAAATTGAAAGTGGTTTTTATATTACTAGTTGTATGATTTAAGTAGAAATAATGAGTTTATAAATTAAAAAGCTAAGCAGCATTCTTAAAAATAGAACAATTCTTAATCATTACATACACATATTCGTGTTTTATGGAAACTGAATAGTTTTTAAAATAGTTCAATGACAGAAACAAGAAGCTAATTTGCAAGTAATTAATGTATTACACAATGTAGATAATATAACATACAGCAATTAATTGTTAATGTTATCATACTTTAAATTCCATCCTTATTAAAGGTGTTAAATTGTATATCCTGTTATCTTGAATGTAACTGTAACGAATGTTTATTTTCAGGCTCAGGGGCTGTTCCTGATCTGTCCGGCTCTGTATACAGCAAGACACATGCTCAGCTTGCAAAAGTAAGTATAACAGCATCGTAATTTGGAACATTTCATTTTTACCTAAATTTGAATATACATTTCCAAAAAATTATTCTGTGTTATGCAATAAAAGCAATAATGTTCTACAAAATAATTTATAAGATAACACTACTTGTAAAATTAATATCTAGCGAGATATAATAATTATCTTATGTAATTGTGAAAAGTGTTATGATTTTTTAGGCTATTAAAATACTATATGTTGAGAAATCCTAAAAGTTAAAGAAATGGCATTTTTTAGCAGACTTTTCAACATATTTGGATTGCATACTGCTAGAAATTTTGTAAGGACAGTATTCTAGAACCTTGCATTTTGACCATCTGAATGCTTGGTCTAGTCTTTTCCTCATTATAGAAAATAAAGTATGGTACATAGGGTAATAAATTCGGTCGTGTAACCATTCTTGGGTTCAATCCTGCTGAGCTTTAAAATTGATTGTTCATTAAATTATATGCATGTGAACAAACGTTGTATAAAATTTACTGTTTCCAATTGTATTTTCTAGTATATGTATGTTCATATTAGTATAAGGTATTGAACAGGGTTTTCTCATTTCAGTACAATGACAAGCCAGGATTCCACACCGGAACCCCTCCCCCTTTTAATTTAGCGGGCAGCCAGGCAGCTGGACCTCTGGGGGCATCCTCTGGTCCTTATGCCACCCAGTTCATACCAGTCCTAGCCCACGGTCAGCACCACTCCACTCTACTGCATCATCACATGCAACAAGATACCAGCCAGACTGGTGGAACGCCGACTGCTGGACAGAGGGTACCACAGGGTCTGGGTCAGCCGAAGAACAGCAGTAAACAAAATTACGCCTACTGGACCAGTAATTGAAGATGGACTCCATACTATGCAGAGGACTACTCTGATACACGGTAGAAATTCAAGTGGTTTTTTGATGTAGGCGGCACTTTTGAACGTATGTGTATCTCATAAAGGTTTTTTTAGACTCCATCTGATGGCGGAACTCGTCGAGCTCTTTCCTTTTTCATCATTGCTTACTCTCTTTATTTCGTTTTATTTTTTGGCATTTTCCTGTAAAGTAGCAGAAAAGATATTGCCTCTGTATTTTCTCTTAACTTTGCTGTTACATCACACAGTCCTTATCAGTATCTTCTATGGGAAGAAAAATTGTTTTTAGATTTTTTTCTGTGTTTAGTTTATGGAGGATTTCTGGCCCGAAGTTTTAAACAAAATGTTGGGCTGTGAAAAGACTGCAGAATTTTAGATTTTTCTACATTTGCCTTATTTATTTAAAATAACAAAAATCTTCTGGATCTTGTATATGTATTGTAATAACTTAAAGAAAACTTGTTCCAAGAGTATGATATAGGTCTTGTGTGGCAGATGCTTCACTGTTAGGTTTGGTGTGTTTTATGGTCACTGGTTATTGCTATGTATGTAATAAAGCACATATTTCTTTTCTGTCAATTTTTAACCCCCATTTTTTTCCACGTATCCACATATATATAACAGAACTTAGATATTTTTGTGTGGCCAATGTGCATAGAATCTGTAAATTGTGTTGTTCTAAGTATGAAACTAAATATAAAGATTTGAAAATGTGTTACACTTTTTAAAAACTTTAAAGGAACCAGCTAGATCATTTTGTGGTGTGCAAATCTCTTGATATTTAAAATGCCTGATCTATTGGTCTCTATTTACGTCCTCTCCTGATGAGTTTTTATTTTAAATAAATAACTATTATAAAAATGTTGTCTTGTATAGCAGTGAAAACTCGTATGCAGGCTACTCCTCTCAAATTGTTGTGTTCTTAAAACCAGTCTCGTGTATCAGTTAGTTGTAAATGAAATTTCTGGCATGTATGTTACTATAAAACCAATAGTGTTTCACTGGTCGTGTACAGAAAAAAAAGAAATAAATTTTTTATGCATAGCATGTTTTTCAAAATTAATCCAATAATGTTAGACAGTTTTTTAAGAAAGAAAAATTAATTTCCTCAATCATGTAAGGTTCTTCTTCCAATATTCTTGGAATCTTGTATGGAAAAAAGCACCAGATACTGTTTTACAAGTATCTTAACTACACATTTATCTCATGTTGTTCTGTGATTTTTCAGTGGTTACTGTGTATATATTCTGAAGATGGTATTTGCAAAACCCAATTTATATATATGGGAGAAATGCCTTTGTATTAGTATGATTGTAATTTCAGTACTTCCATGCTGGTTTGTGATAAATCAGTATAGAGGGAAAACAATTAAACTTGATATCTTAAAAAATTGTCCTACCAATTCTTACACTGACGAGTTCTATAATTGAAATTATTCATTTTAGTTATATATATCTTTTTTTTTTTTTTCCTATGAATAACTGCATAGTAATTTCATTGCTGTCGGGTATAGCCATTTTTATGCTGTGAGATCGACAAAGCCTTATTTTCACTCGATCACTGCATTTAAAATTTGTTGGCAACCATTAAAATAACTTGGCTAGCCATAACAACACCAACAGTGTAAATTCACTCATATTTTCGTAAATGCTTTTGCATTCATTCTTGTACAAAAAAAGAAAGTGCAATATAAAAATAAAACATTTTTTTGTCATGGCCATTACAGTCTAGTGGAAATATCTCCCAGTGTTCTGCAACGCTCATTGTTGCCAGTCGTCTGTTTCTCATAGTTTTTGCTCTATATACTTCTGCAGGATCAGAGAGAATCGTGGCAATTTTTCTTATGGCTGCTTATGTTTCTGTGTGTAATACTTGCTGCATCTAGGTGATTTTAATTTTAACTTTTAAGATTTTATTTGCGATATGTGTTGTTCTCAAATGCATGTAATAAAAGCTGCGATTTTGAGTTTCAGAATTTTGTTCTTTATAATGCGTGAGCATTATGTTTTAAAAATAGGATATGGAAATAGATGGAAAAACGACATACATTTTGTGGTACATGAAAACTGACTTCGTTAGCAATCGGATGGTATCCTTCACTGAAACTTTACTTAAAATATATTAATAAGCCTTCTAATGTGAACCATATTTCATTTTAAAAACACTTTTTGAATTTTGTTCAAATTTGAATACAAGTTTGGTCTGAATGTCAGTCATATGTATTCATTGTCAGTTTAGTCTTGTTGCTAATTTCACCATTATTGTATTACTAGAAAATCGCCTGCCATGGCACAATTTGAATGGAAGCAACTTATTCTCACAAACATTCATTAAATAATTATCGAGAGAATTTTCAGAATAGATACATGTTAAAACTTAAGAATTTTTTATTAAATTCGATTAATTTGTTGGTTACATAACTTCGCTTTTTTCTTCTTTAAATATAGTTCAAGAAGTATTTTGTTTAATACATGGTACGGGGCATTTCACATAAAAAGTATTCCTTCTTTTCTTTTCCTAAATTATGCGACACCTTCACTTATCGAACCATTGTAATCTTCATTTACTAGAAAATCGCCAGTCATGGTATGACGGGTGCAAATTGCCTATTCATTCAAGAGATTTCCCGTCAAATTTGACGTGTTTAAATATATATATATATATATATATGCAAGATAAATGTTAAACATTGATTGAAAACAAATAAACATGTTTTATGACAGCTTGTGATGGAGTTTCGGCTTCGATGCATCTTCTATAAGCGGCTGCATCTACTGCACGAATCCTGTCCAGCAATTCCTGACTTTGCCTCATTAAACATCTTGCTTTCCTTTGTCATCCGCCGTCTTTTTGCGATGGGTTCTTCATCAGTATTCATCGTAAAAAATATAGTAAACTAATTCATGATTGTAAAGTATTAAGTTATATTAAAACATATATACAAAATATGTACATAATAATTCAATAGCCATGAAATTCTCGCTTGTCTAACACAAGTTAAAACATCAAAGGAATTCTTTTTCAAAATTCTAATCGAAACAAAATACTTCTCTGCTTGTCAAACGTTGCCAAAAAATATCAAATTATACCATCATAATTGCAATAAGTAATCAGATGCATCGTGGCGTGCAAGCTATATCACACGCATGATATGCTACTGATGTGATTTACTACTTTCTATTAAAAAATGGAAATTAATTTGAAACATATGATTAATATAATTTTAAATTTCTCGGGAACTATTGATCATAGCGAGATAAATTTTATATTGATCAATAGCAAATTTTATTTCACTATTTTAGAGCTATTGAATTTGAAATTAGAACGACAATTACTTTTTTAAATTTAAAATTACTGAAATTTAGGTGCTGTAACAATGAAATAATGCTGTTGAACGTCTTGCATTGCGGGCTATTGTATTAATAATATCCCTGAAGTGACATTTAGAAGGGAAAGATATTTTCAAAGATATCTAAATTTATAAATAAACTGTAGAGAAATTGTTGTATTTTAAGGAAAGCTTTTTATTATTCAAATTCTTCACAACCATGAGATTTTTGCTGAAAGATCCCTGAATAGAATCGCTAATTGTTCATAATGTCCATAAGTATACTTTAAATATCTATATATGTGAATCATTTCCATTACATACTGAACAATTTCAATAAAATATAATAGATGTCAATACAATTACATATAAAAATGAATCAAATAACAATAAATAAAGAGAAAACAAGTGAAAGGCTGTTTGCAAAATACAGAAATATTTTAGATTTTTCTGTCTATTCAGCAAAATATGGATCGAATTAGTGACAAGCTTCTTAGAAACAACCCCTTACAGTATACACTTTCAAATATTAGTTTTATGCATACTGGGAGAAAGAAAATTTCTAGGGAATAAAATTTGAATAAATACTGTGTTGAATAAGAAATATTTGGAAAATTGTGTTGTTTATATTAAATAGATAATTACTTTTGAGGAAACTTATTCAATGGTTGGTTTCTCCTTCAAGCTCAGGACTAACTATTGGCTGGGGCAAGGATTATCTTTGACACTCTTTTTTTTGTGGGAATGTATATTTGTAGTGCTCTGGGAAATAGTTCCTATTTAGTTTTTACCTGCTACTTCAGTGTATCCCGCAGCTGGATAAAGTACCCATAGTCAAAATAAAATGGTCTGATAAAATTTTTGTAACTTTTCACATGACCTTCAGTTTCTCTTCTTTTCTATATTCTCTAAACACACCTGTTTGCATTGAGGTGTACTTTCATAAGGGCATTTTTATGCTACTTGTTTTAAGTGGAGTAAAAACTCCTGACATTTTGATTGAAGTGTAACGATGCAATATCTTAAAATTGATGCCAGCAGCTATGATAGAATATATGAAAGGTGATTGATGTGTTGAAGAGAGGAGGTGATGTAATAAATTTTTTAAAGTAATTTTTAACCCTTTGCAGACAGGTAACTTTTAAGAATAGGCGGATCAAATTGGCGCACTTTATATGCCATCCCATTTTTCCCAACTCTGTGCTTATTCAGTTATATAAAACTTTATTTTTCATAGCGTTATAAGATTAGGGGTTTTAATGGACGGATAATATACACCTTTGAGTCTGAATGTTAGCTGCTATCCTCTTCATTAACTGGATTTCCTATACCTCAATCTTGTGATCGGTGAACTGTGGCGCACATTATACTCCATACCTGCCCGCAAAGGGTTAACTCCGGGTGACAATATATAGAAAGCTGCAAGCACTTTTGGGTGATGTTCTGCATACCTTAAGACGTTTGTTTCATTTTTTAGCCCTTCCATTTAGGCAGGCCATTCACAAATGCTGCCCACAGTGCAAATTCATCCATCGACACCCGCACACTGCCTTTTCCTATTGGTTAACCATACACCCCATGTCTTCGTCCGCACATGTACCTACTCCTACTAATGTTGATTTACAGTCCAGCTCTCCAAATGGAATGTTGAGTATTGGGACATGCTGGGAGTCCAACCTTCCATGTCTGGTCACACCTATTCCTGATTGGTTTTTCACACTGGGATTGGTTTTGATGTGGAGCGGTTATGAATGACCAGCTATAGAAATGAAACATTTGTTTTAAATCTGATAGATTCCCAACTATTCAGTCTAATGTGGTGGAAAGAGAGGCTAGATAGCAACCCCGCAAACTTATCTACTGCCAGTCAACTCTTGCTCCCTCCTCCAATTTCATCAGTGAGTCATGCAACCCAAGTCCCCCACACGCACGTGCCTACTTTTGCTGTGTTTATGGTCCAGCGGTCCAAATAGAGTGGTTGGATATCCAACCTTCTGCTCCGTGCCAATTCTGACCAGTTTTTCACATTGACAGTCTGTTTGGGCTTGGAGCAGTGATGAATGATCAGCCTTAGAGCTGTAGAAATGGACTCAGAATTAAAGCTTTGTTTTAAATTCAATAAGATTCCTAACTTATCCAGCTGAATGTGGCAGAAGGGCAGGCTGGATAACCAAAAAGCCAGATAGGCCACAGTTCTCGGAAAATGCTCGTCTCCTATCCCACCCAAACCATTAAAAATATCCTTTTTCTACCAAAACCTGCACTCACTTCTGATTTCTTAGTATTAGCCAGCATTTTATAAATATTTATTTATACTGTACTGTAAATTTTTATAAAATTTATTACAAAAAAAAAAAGGAAATTTAGAATAAAAATGCTGTATTTATTTTTAAAGGAATTTTTTAATGGAAGACTTAATTGTAGGAAATGTAAAGCCAGTACCATGTACAGTACATGTAGTTTTAAAATAAGCAAAAACATTAACGTAAATGGCACATGATTACTGTAATTTGAAAAGGTAGCTGTAAGATGAAATAGTTAAAACTGTTAATTTTTGGTTTTTGAAATAGTCCGATTCTTGGCAAAGTAAATTATTCCTAATTTTATTATGGAGAAATGGTTCGAACTAGGCCAGATAGCTGAGAGTCAAAGAGAACAATATTTTATTGTACAGTAAAGTTGTTATTGAACGTTCCATTTTTACTGACACGCTATCGTCAAGAGCAAGTTGGTACATGAGACCCATTATACCACTCCGATTGTGGATCAAGGTTCTAGGGGCTTTTTTAAAAATCTTGGTTTCATTTGTGCTTTTCTGTACAATATTACTATGGCAACTAAAAAGAAAAGAATTGTGGTTTCATTGGGCATGCATGAAGATCAGTGATGTTAAAATTAATGGACTAAATGCTACTAAAGCAACCTAGAAATGCACTGAATAGAAATGTATGCGATATTTTTAATTAGATGGTGTGATGTTAAAGCTAGAAAACACTTATCTGCAGGGAAGCAACTAATCACAATTTTTTTAAAAAAGAAAACCTGTTTTGTCTTTTTCAATGTATGTTTGTATTAAGATGGGCCTAGATGATAAGATTTTTTTTTACCTTTTCTTTTTATTTTGAAATATAGTCAAAGAAAATAAATCTTATACATGGTACAGGATATTTACTGAAAAAGTGCTCTTCCCTCTAATCTTGCCCTACTATTCAGCATCCAGTAATTTCACTTTTTGTTGAATAATTATATAAAGCAATAATTGGTGTTGAAAACTGTTCAAATATATTGCTTAATTTCAAGTATGTTAGCATCATACTCAGGACTAATTAACTAGTGCAATGATATACCCATATGGATTTTCTACATGCTGTGAACTACATCTTTAATGTAAAATAGAAAGTTTGAACAACTCAAAATCTGAAATATTTTACATCGGATACTTTCAGTTATTAACTAGTTACCAGTGAATTGAACATTTTATGTACTATGTGATGTTTAATGAGCATGATACATAGCATATTTCATTACTTAAGATGAATCAACAGAATAAACAGCAAAAATATTTGTATTTTAGAGTACCTAGAGAAGCAGCACTCTACCTGCTTAAGAGCAGGAAGAACTACAACATTTAATTATTATCAAGTTAATTTTATGACATTGTGATATTTTTATTGATATATTTCTTCTGAAAATATTTTTTCAAAGATGTTAGGAGATTGGCATATCAAAGAAATGAACATGTGATTAGATAACAATACAGATACAAAAAAAAAGATCCAATAGCATTTTTTCTCCATAGGAGTTCCATAGCAGTAGCTCTATGAAGAGTTTATTATACTTTTACAGAATGTAGGTTCTAATCATCATGATTCTATTGCAAAAGGGAATGCATAGTCGCGCCTTTTTTTCTTTTTACGCCTGTGACTTTATAAAATTTCTAATACATTTCGGTGCTGAGTGTAGCCTATTCAATATTGTACAGCAGCATAGACCGGCTCGCTTACATTAATAATAAATAAATTGCTGAATATTGTTATTCCTTGCTCAGTTAGGTTTAAAACAAATTTATGTATGGCTGTCACTCGCAATTATGATAAAATAGCATACAATGTAAAAGAGATGCATCAGCCCACAGTGCAAAATTTTCATTCTAGATGAAGCAGCACTCTTGAGTTATGATTCAAATTTCTGAAAAGAATCGAGTATAGTTTAGCAATGGATTCCTAGACTAGCACTTTTGGACGATTTTACACCGGAAAGGGGTGTCAGGCAATGAGTCATATGAGTGCATTTCTGGAGTTCTTTGTTAGATCATGCTTAGTAGAATGTAAACATCTCCCCTTCCATTCTTCACTTTCCCCCTATTTTGATGAAAAAAACTACATGCGCAAAAGTGCAGAGGGTTTCGGAATCCGTTGCTAAACATTTTTCAGTTTTGTAGATGAAACCTTAAAATTCATCCATTTACTATTAGGGTAATGCTACAGTTGAGCTGTATCAAATTTTATATTTTCTAAAACAAGTATACAAATATTTTAAGTTATAAAAAAATTGTGTATATTTTTCTCTAAAATTCAATAACAATGTTCATTCAGATGCCAAAATTTCATCCATATTCAAGTTCCTGACATCATTGTAAATCATCAAACCAAATTAAATAAATATGTTTTTGAATTAAAAACTTTCATAGCAAGATGGATTTTTCCATTTTCAAACTACTTGAAGAATGAGATAAGTTTAATCCTGGTTTTTAAAAAATTATTTCATTTATTTATCTAAAAATTCACTTAATACATATCTTTTTAAAAGGAAAAAAAAAATCATTCATTTGCATAATCTAATATCCATAATTGTACGTTTTGTGCTCGAGTATAAATTGACTGAGTTTTACACTTTATGCCCAAAAGTATCTGGGCACTTTCAGATTTTCTCTGGGAAGGTTAACTAGACTGCCTTTAAACTTCGACCATGTAAAGAATAAACTGTAACCCGCATTTAAAATTGAAGATTCGGTCCTGAGGGCAATTAGGGGACCATCTACAAACTGATGAAGATGAAAACGTTTTTGGCCCACCCTGCTTCACAGAATACTGATAAGATGAAGCTTTCAGAAATGGTTATGTGCATAATATTTACAGGAAATTTTGTAAACTCTGCACAAATATTTGGGAAGAAATAAAGGTTTTCTTAAAAAATCCCAAATTTTAACACCTGTTTTTTGCTTATAACATGCAGAGTTTTCTGTTATACGGAACTTACAGAAAAAAAATGACAATTTGTTAGAGAAGCATTTGTAAAAATTTGGAACATTTTTTTGAATATTACAGGAAATATGAGCATTTTTATTAAATAATTTTTTACTGTGCAAAACATGGCATAATTTTTCTTTCCCAACTTTAAAGCCAGATATATATATAGGGAAACTTATATAAAAAATTCAGTTCAATATCGTTATTACAACAAGCACAATTTTAGCTCCTGTCGAAGAGAAGCTAAAAGATGAAGGGTTGTACACAAATCGATATTTTTTAAACTTATATCTTTGAATAGTCATTGAATTGTATAGTGGTTAGAATTTGCTGAATACCCGTGAGCACTTGTAATATTTGTAATGAATAATAAAAATATATTTGTAGAATTATTAAAATATTTTAAGAATTAAAGAAATTAATTAGATAAAAAAAATTGTTTGGCCATAAAAGAAGTATATTTAAAAATATTGTTTGGCCGTAAAATTGTAACAATATGTAACTTGTTAAATAATATAATTAAAGTAATAAAATTTTTATTTATAGTGCCTAATTAGCTGGAATTTAAGTTATGCACGTAACTGATAAGTGTTCATGGGTATTCAGCAAATTTTAACCACTATACAATTCAATACAACTATTCAAGGATATAAGTTTAAAAAATATCAATTTGTGTACAACCCCTCATCTTTTAGCTTCTCTTCTATAGGAGCTAAAATTCTGCTCATTGTAATGATGATATCTTTGTGATACTAATGATATTGAACTGAATTTTTTATATAAGTTGCCCTATATATCTGGCTTTAAAGTTGGGAAAGAAAAATTATGCTATGTTTTGCGCAGTAAAACATTATTTACTAAAAATGCTCATATTTCCTGTAATATTCAAAAAAAATTTTACAAAATGCTTCTCTAACATATTGTCATTTTTGCTGTAAGTTTCATATAATATAACAGAAAACTCTGCATGTTATAAGAAAAAAAACAGGTGTTAAAATTTGGGATTTTTTAAAAAAACCCTTATATTTTCCCAAATATTTGTGCTGAGTGTACAAAAATTCTTGTAAATATTATGCACATTAAACATAACCATTTCTGAAAGTTTCATCTCAATATCAGTATTCTGTGAAGCGGGGTGGCCAAAAACGTTTTCATCTTCATCAGTTTTTATCTTTAATGTAAAATGTGAGTTAGTCTGTTCTTTACATGGTCGAAGTTTAAAGGCAGTCAGTTAAACATTTTCGGAGAAATTCTAAAAAATGGGAAAATCTGGAAGTGTCCGGATACTTTTGGGCATATAGTGTATCTTCTTTTATGTAGAATCTTTTTAACTTTTGTACTTAAATTTCAATAGATTTTAATTCTGAAAAACTTACTGAATGTTTTTATATCTTTTTTCCAGATAAATAAGTTAAAAACTCATTTTATTTGTTTAAATTTAATAAAATGGAATAAATCATATTGTGAAAATGAATTGAACAATGAGATCAAACCCAAAACACCATTAAGAAAGAAAATCTCCCACATTCCAACCTTATGAAAGTGCACAAAAACAAATTATTTAAAAAAAGAAGTTGGGGAGGGGAAGTATAGTGAGAATTAATGGAAAAAAAATCCTTTAATCTACATTTTTTATAGATCAACTGGTTGGAGATATGCTGAGTGCAGATGAAACTTACAACAAATACAGTCATTTAACTACATTTGATATTGGCTTGTAAAATGTCAAAAACCACTACAATAAATAGTAAAAGCAAACTGATAAATAAAAATATTTTTTAGTTAGTGATAATGGTTGTAATTTTTTTTTTTTCAGTTAAGTATAGCTAAATCAACTCTAAATAAGTTTGATGAAAGATTTTAAATAAGCAAGAATGTATTTCATAATATTACTAATAAATCATTAAAATTTAAGAAGTTGAATATTTGAGATTTTGCTTTTTTAATAAAACGTTTTTCAACTACACTATGCTCTTGGGGGTTTATCACGATGCTTTATGAATGATAAGTAAGGATTGGTAGAATTGAAGATTAGTTTTAAAGATAAGTTTTCAAAAATTTGAATGACAGAAACAGCCTCAGATTTTGCTGATTTAAAATCAGAATATGTTACATTTTGAGGATTTAAAAATAATGCA
This sequence comes from Araneus ventricosus, assembly GCA_013235015.1. Classification (NCBI taxonomy): domain Eukaryota; kingdom Metazoa; phylum Arthropoda; class Arachnida; order Araneae; family Araneidae; genus Araneus; species Araneus ventricosus. Next base: position 218,979 of record BGPR01001014.1, on the reverse strand, counting down.
TTTTTAATGTCTTATTCTTACAATCAATCTATACTGGTAATTATGAGAAACGATAATGCCAAACATATTAAGAATTTATAACATGGTGTGAGACCTGGAATACATGTGTGTTTGCACTAGTGAATATTGAGCTTTCACAGACATTCTTTTTTTTATTAAAAAAATATTTATCATTTGTGTTAGCAAAAGATTTTTTCTGTGTTAATTATAAGCTGAAAATGCTTATGTTCTAATTATGAGAAATGAGCTTCATTGCAATAGGTTAGCCTTCAAGTGTAAGTATCAAATGGCAATTTTATATATATTCAGTTTTAATTTATTAGCATAGAACATAATATTCTGTATTCATATTTTTTCATGTTGGCACATTTTATGGATGAGTCAATTAATTAAAAAGTGTGATGAAACTTTTAATAATCAAGTTGTGATTGCTTTTAATTCGATCTTGGTAATATAGATAAAGTTACTATACATGATTAAAAACTCAATTAGCAGTTTTCATAAGTGATACTTAAATGGTAGACTAATCTAGTTAAAGTATTATTAGAAATGAAATTGTTACATCCCTCTCAGGAAAGTTTTTTTAAAAAAGAAAGAGCAGTATTAATAGGCTGTTAACTATTAATTATATTACTAGCTGGTATACTTGACGTTGCTCGGGTTAAAAATATTTTCAAATTGAGTACTTTAAACTTAATTAAACAGTTTTTTGCAGCAACGTGTTTCTTTGATTTTCATCGTCCACTCGTATTGTCTGACATCCTTGGCCAGCAGCAAAACTCCTTATCTTTTTCTCTCCTTAGTTTGAGCCACATGGCCACAAATCTAGCCGTCCTTTGTACACATTTTAACCTTTCCCATCATTGATTGCTTACAGCAACAACAGAAGCTTGTTCACATTTTGTTTTCTATTGCCATTCTCCGGAGTACAGTTCTCTTCTTTGTAGTATTTGTGTGACTGATCAGAAAAACACCTACACAGTTATATTGTCCTGTCACCAACTTTACCATTCTTTCTTCTACAATTAAGTTGGCTTCCTTCAATTAGTTCTGAACTGCAGTAAATCTGATACTAAATTTGACGAATTATCATTTGAGACCATTCAAGTTTGGTGGCAGTACTGTGCTCTTAAGCCTAACCAAAATTTGAATAAAAACTTGCCTTTCATGCAATATACTAAAATTTAAAAGAGTTTAATTTTTAAATGGCAGGAAAGCAGGAGATTAAATGCTTGAAGAATGAAAATCATTTCAGTCTACCTCGCACACACACAAAAAACCCTGAAATCAAATATCTGTTGCCATGTTTATTACAAATACAAAAAATATTACTTTGAAGCAGGTGCAATAAAATATTTCGGCAATGCAATGATACTAAAGTGAAAATTCTGCTTTGGAGTTAATTTCCCAAGAAAATTTATACTATCACAACCGTAACAATTGCAAAAGCATTAAATATTTGCTGAAATAATGAGATTGGTTTTAATTTTATTTACAACAATAAAAGCATTGTTACAAATCATGTTAGAAAATATTTTGAAAAATTAATTAAAATTGAACAAAATGTTGCATGGAAATAAGATTGGTGTCATTGAAAAGCTAATCTTTTTAAATCTTTACGATGATGTTAAAATAGTTTTAGTGCGAAAATATGCTCCGAAGTTATTGTGAAAAAACTTGTAAATTTAAGATAATTTTTAATTAATTAAAATTTTCAAAAAGTCTTCCTTAGTGAGCATCTACTACCCAAAAAGCAACCGCCTGCGAAATTTCAAGTTCCAGTGGTTTGGGTGATGAGTGAGTGAGCCATGGTATTTGCCTTTTAAATATAAAGATTGAAAGATATATTCTCTGCCATGAATACTTTTTTTTTATTTACTTTGAAAAAAAAAAATAGCATTCATGTGAATGATGCATAGAACTAGCTTGCTTTCTGATTTTGTTTTAAAATTGTCTCCCAAATTTATTTTGATTATTTGTGAGCTGTAAGGAAATAGGAAGCAGGGGTGAGGAAAGTTTTGCTTTTTCATCGGATTCTGTTAATTTTTGGTCTTAAAAGTACAATCATATCTATTGGGCCCCTGTGAAGCTCCAATATTCAGTAGGAAATGAAATAATTGCTCACGTGCAACATTCACCATCTGGTAGAAGTTTTAAAATATGTGTGCTGTTGCCTATATTCCATTGTGCAATTTCAAACTGAGACATTTATTCAAGATATCTACCAAAGGCAGCTGTGTAGCTATGGGTATTAGAGAAGGTACAGCAGCCCCAAGGTACACCTACCCTCATTATGCCAAGTAATTTTTCTATTTTATTTTGTTTAATGAGTTCACAAAGTATTGCTTATTTAAAAAATCATATTTATATTTAATATAAATCTGGTTTTGATCAAAATATTTAATCATATTTTGACCTGTTAAAATAAAAAATAATTAATTAGAGAACAGATTAACCTTTTTAGAGAAGAAAGGTTAGGTATAGCAGCTCCAAGGTATCATTGCTTTGAAGAAGAAGAAAAAAAAAATTACAAACCTGGAAGTGTTAATTGCATACTCATCCCAGGTGCCAATATTTCTCCCTATGCCAAGTATCTTTTCTTTTCTTTTTTTTTTCGTTTTGTGAGTCTAGAAAGTACTGCTTGTTTTTAAAAAAATCACATTTTGGCATGATATTATTTGAAAAAATATTCAATTGTAGCGGTTCAACCTTTAACTATAAATAGATAAAGGACTAGGTATTCTCAGAATTCAATAATTTCTTCTCTCACTGTAAATTGTTGAGAATTGCATTCAATTCGGAACATTCTTTTTACATTATTTCAAAATAAAAAGAAAATGCATAAAGAAACAGGCAAAGAAAGTGTTTATATATTATATTTATTAATCATTATGAATACTTAACACTTTCTTTTGTTAGCTATGTTTGTATTTAAATTCAAGTGTTTTCTATGACTATGAATCATAGTTAATTTTGTATGGATAATTACCAATGTCGTTTATAAGAAATTTAATTTTGTTCAACAAAAATCTGTTTCAGAACAAAAACTTTCATTATAACCATCGTCAGTTAAAACAGTTTTAAAAACTGCCATCTTTTTTTTTCATTGACAAAACATTAAGAGTACTGTCTTACTGCCATGAGAAAAACACTAGACATCTTGTGGGCGGTCATTATGAAAATGGGCTATTCCACTACATTTTGGGGGTGAAGAAAAGGACTTCATTTCGTTTGGCGCAGATAGAACTGGCGGAAGTCTATTTCGCTTTGTTCGAAAACAAATTCTTGCCTAACGGAGAGCGCTTATTTGCAAAAAATATTGCTGTTGAGTTTATATGCATTTCCCCTCCTTTCTTTGACTCGTCTATTTGCGGCAACCCCGTTCAGGGTTTTTCTCCTGGCGGTAGGGCAGTAGTCAAACAAGTGAATTTTTGACAACTGCTTCTTGCTGAATGAAGCAAGTTTTAAATCCCTGTTGAGTGATCTACAAAACAGTTATCAATAGAACGTTTCATGATTTGAGATTATCCCATATTTAAATAGAGAGATCATCATCAAAAGACCCGTTAATCATTTTATTGCAGTCCTTTTAGTATCCTGTTGTGAATGTTTAGATAAAAGCACAGAAATATGACCCATAGTGTGCTGAATGAATAACACTTTAATATGAAAGGACAATGAATACAATCAAATTTACAATGAAGACTAAATTATTTGTACATCAATCCTATCATTAGTGATAAATCACCTGCAAATATATATTTAGCACAAACAACATCTATATTTTCTAAACCATATTTGTCAAGGAAATTGCTTTAATACATATCAGTAAAAGTATTTCAATTATTAAAATAACTGCACAATTTGGATTAGTAAATGATTATTTTCAACAATCATTATCAAAGTAGAAAAACATTTACATCAATGTACAGATAAAAACCTTGATTCACAATTTTTACACAAAATAATTATATGAGGGGGATTCAAAACATTTTGCACCTTAATACTGGAAAAATTGTGAAAGAGTGATGCATAATAAAGAAATTACAATTGCTGAATTGCTATGCCTTTCCTTATATGCCTACTTCTCAACTTGCGACCACAAAAAAAAAAAAAAAAAAATGCAAGTTTAGATTATATTTTTGTTTACAGTACATATGATAGAATACACATTATGTATTTTTCACATTATATACAATAATTATATGTACACAGATTGAATTCTTGTGTGTGTATGTACAATTTTTATAAATCATTTGAATGAAAATAGTGTTGAAAAATATAAATCCAACTTGTATCCTGTCAGTGAAAACGGAACTTCATCATAAGTCGAGGAGATCCTGTATACCAATCTATTTCGTCACTTGTTAGGAATATTTAAATAATGTTAAAAATTTAAATATGACCATGGATAGTTGATTGAAAAATAAAATGATCAAAGTTAACACCAAGGGACACTCAGTTGCATATTTAATGAAAAATTTATTCAGTGGCTATCTTGCATCCCGTGCAGAAATTGGGTAGTTCACGAAAGCCGATGATCCTGTCAATGCACAAGATCATTAATTTGAAATGATGATCCAGGGTGATAATACAGGTCGTGACATAACTGGCAGGCATTAGCAATGCAATGGCACGGGAAAAAAGGAAGGGATATTCACATAGGATTATACGGTCACATTGAAATATTACATAGAGCCTATCAAAAGCCTACAACCACTTGGTTCAAAAGAACAGATTTCAGTCATTAAAGAGCTGGCTGCTCCATAGTAGAAAAAAAGGATACACATATTAAATATTAACACCCTACAGTATCAAGATGCATCACTCAAAACAAATTATCAATTTCAAAAACTATAATTTCTTTATATATTACTTTTTTGAATCACCCTCACAATACATAATTTTTCAAATACAAAATTTTAATTTAGGAACAAAATCTAACCACGCACTATATTTACATCTATTCATACAAGGGATCACATCTGCTCAGCAGAATACATAACACGTATTTAACAATTTTTCAAAATTAGCACAGGAAATATATGTTTATATAGTACATTGACTCAGTAGTCATCTATCTGTTGAACATAATTGTGACTAGTGAGCTAATGTACAAACGGTTTAAAATCCGACACCTTGACACGTAAATATCACCACAAGTAAGGAATCAAGGAAGAGGTTTTCTTGACGTACTCAATATACTGTGGGTCTCTACCCCACTTTTGTAAACCGTATTTTTCCAGAGGCGGTATGCCACTAAATCGGGTTATAAGGAACATATCAAATATTGGGCACAAGACGCACAGTATTTCTTTTCCTTTGAAAGTAGAGCTGGATGAAAAATACAGACCAAACCAAAGCAAGATTTCTCCAAGGTAGTTGGGATGTCTTGATATTGACCACAATCCAGTGTTTATGAACTTTCCCTGCAAGCCATAAAAACATTTTAAAAAATTATAAAGATTATAAAAATTTTAGATATAAAATAATTTAGGCACTAATATGCATGAGTTGATCTAGAGGTAGAGGAAAATGTCACTCCAAATTACAGCCGTCAAGTCCGTGATTGGTCACTTCCTCAAACTCTGTGCTAGAGTTATGAAAAAGGTCGTTCGTAGGCAGCATTTAGAATTTTGTACTATACTTTGGCACTCTGAAGACCCTTCAATCCCACCCCCAGCAAGTCTGCATTTCAACTACAAAAAATTATGGTAAATCTAGGTATATACAATGTATGGTGATACAAAATTAAAATTTTCAAAAATCAAAAGAGATAGGGCACTACTCTTGCACCTTCGGATGATCATGAACAATAAATAGCGCAAAATCTGTAAAAATTAATGTTTGATTATATGATCAACTTCAATAAAAAGCAACATAGAAACAATTATGGTTATTTTATGCATGCAAAGAATTATGTTTAATGTACAACTTTTTTTGTCCTGTATTTGCAATTATTAACATTTGTTAGTAAAACCATACATGCATGTAAGATAAATCTTTCCTAAGCATAGAATAATCTTTAAAAACTACTTTTAATTTTCCCCCTCCTTTGCATACAATTAATTTTCTTTGATTATATGTCAGTTCCTTTCTGATATATTTCAGTAGGTACAAAATTTTCATAATGCAGAATTACCTTTCAGTTTAAATTCAAAGAAGAAAATGTAAGTTTTTATAATTTGGTCATGGCCTTTTTTTATGTTATCTTACGAGAATTTGAACTGCCTGTTCACATGATTCTTAAACTCTTTGGAAAGAATTTAAGAAGAAGAAAAAAAAAACCTATTGATATAAAAGCATAGTAATTTATTTGTTTTGATAACAATAAAATATTATATATATTCATATTTATAAAAATTCAGACAAAACAAAGCAGGTTTATATAATAGGACAAAACTAACATGAAAGTTAATATAAAATATTTTCCATGAATTAATGTATTTAAAAATGTAACAAGAAATTCAAAACAAAAAGATACTAACCTTATTTTCTGGCATGTTTGTAAAAACTGATTTCTGAAAATCAGCTACCACTTCAATAGTAAAACCAAGAACCCATAAACTGAAACCCAAATAATCTCTGTTTGTCAAAGGTGCAAAATCTGGACGACTCAGAAGCAGGAGAGATGGAAGAAGAGTAATATATATCCAGACACCTGAAAAATATATCATTCAATATTCTATGAACATAATTTTTACGAAGATTAATTTAGCATAATGAACTTTTCACTTAGCAAAGATAATAATTTAATTGAAATCTAAAGAGTTTAAATCTAAATTCATCCAATAATTCAGATATAACAATGAACAGATTTTTGATGAGAAAATTCATCCCATTTCTGAATATTCAAAAACTATTAAAACCACACTTATTTCTATTATACTAGAAAATCACCCGTTATGGTATGACAGGTGCAAATTGCCTCTACATTCCAGAGATTTCCCATCAAATTTGACGTGTTTAAATAGATATATATGCAAGAGAAATGTTTAACATTGATTGAAAACAAATAAAATAAAGATATGCTTTATGACAGGGAATATTTTTTTTTATTTACATATTTCTTTATTCAAAAAACCTCTTGGTAAACAACATTGTGTGTGAAGTATTTTTCGTTGTTTAACAATTTTATTATAATTCAATAACCATGAAATTCCAGCTTGTCAAACTTGAGTCAAAATTGGAAATTTCAAAGGAATTATTTTGGAAATTCTAATCAAAACGAAGCACTTCTCTGCTTGTCAAACGTTGCCAAAAAATATTATCAAATTATATCATCACGATTGCAATAAATAATGAGATGCATTGTGGCATCCAAACTATATAATGCGCATGATATACCACTGACATAATTTACCACTTTCTATTAAAAAACAGAAATTAATTTGAAATATATGATTAATATAATTTAAAATTTCTCGAGAACTATTGATCATAGCGAGATAAATTTTATATCAATCGATGAAAAATTTTATTTCACTATTTTAGAGCTATTAAATTTAATTAGAACAACAATTACTTTTTTAAATTTAAAATTACTGAAATTTAGGTTCTCTAACAATGAAATAATACTGTTTAACATCTCACAGTGCTATGATGCGAGTTTTATTGTTGGTGATGTCAGAGCGTTACCGAGAGACAGATCTGGGTTATTATATTAGTAATTTGGAAACGATATTCCCATATAGGAATGGTTAAACAAATATCCAGTCCTAAATCCACTATAATAGATAAAATTTTAGTCAGTGACAGTAACAGCTGAAAAGATGGTTTTAGGCAAATAAATCTCCTCTAAAACAATTACAATCGATACCTTTTCCCCCACTATACCCACTACAGAACAATTTCATAAAAGGGGTAAAAAGAATTACCATATTCTTGAGAGGAAACTTTTATAATTTCTCAACAATAATCTTAACAGTTACTATAAAAACTTAAAGTTTAGAGAAAGTATAGACTAAGATGAAGGTAACTTCTATTAATATTTTCATTAATTTACCACAAGAAAATAATTTTAAAAAGAAACAACCTTGTAGTTTATATATATATATATATATATTTAGCACTGTAACTGATCTTTACTTTCTAGCAGCATTGTCATTAGAATTAAAACCTATAAAATTCTATTTAACACAGAAGTCAACTTCTAATAATTTAGCTTTTGATTTTAGAGGAATTTTTTTTTCAAGCAACAATCAGTATTATTGATTGATAAATTAATTTGTTTGTGATACAGTAATACAAATGAACAGATTTATATTACCACTTTTTTCAATAATGTACTTTCAATCAAAATTTTGAAAAGTTATAAAGATTTTTTTTTCTTTTTTAAGAACTGATTATACTATTATTTTGCATATTCTCATAACTTATTTTAAAGCAGAAATTGTGATTGTAATAGGATTCAGTTAAATATAATTTGAACATCTAACAAGACTCACTTTTACGACTTGTTCTTATTCTTATAACTTGTCAAAACATTAATGTTTATCTCTTTATTCAGAATATTCAATCGTATTCTTTTTAAGTATAGCAAAAGAAAAAAATCCCTAGAAATCTAGTCTTCATCCTATAAGAAGTGCTTTATAAAGAAATGGGAGGAAAAAAATACTTTGAATCTTAAAAAAAATCAACAGAGATAGTTAGTGTGAAAGGTTTCATGAAACAAAACCAGACAGTTTTAATTCTAAATACCAAATACATTTATTGATCAATTAATGAATACAAGCTGAAGTTTAGAAAATGAGCATTTTAAAAGTTACCTACCTTGCATTGTCCAATACACAAAGAAAAGCTTTGGATTGCCCCTTATTTTATCAAATCTGCGATCTTTACCACTTTTTAAAACTCTTATGAAGAGGAATGTTCCAAGCCTATGAAAAATTAATTATCCATCATTTTCTGTCCAAAATTACTGAATATCAGTCAGATTTATTTTAACAGTGAGAGGGCCAAATCTAAGGAGATGGCAGCTAACTTAAAATTTAAAAAATAGCAGCGATTTACATTATTCAAAATTTAATAACTCATTTGAGTCAAAATTTTCAAACATATTCATGCACTACATTTCAGAAGTTAAAAATGTAACACTTTTGTAAGAAGATACATACATTTTAATATATATAAAATATTCAGGAGACATTTATGGTTGTTTTTTGATCAGAAATTTTCATATAAGAACATCAAAGAGTTTTTGCAAATCACAAAAGACTTTAGAATTTCAACAGTACAGAATTTATTTATTTTACAAGAAGAAAGTAAAAAGTATTGTTGTGTCAATTTGTGTCTGATGATAAAAGTAACTGTATCTGATGAAAAGTTGATTGTAATCTAATGATTCTGAGTTCTGAAATATTCTTTATAGTTTTAGATATTGTTCTATTCAGTAGATGAGTTTGAGAAGAATTCATGTGTATTTTTATAGAAATACCTTTATATTGCTAACTGTAGCTTTACATATACGTGCATAATATTTTTATATAGAATAGATTTCTTAAATATATACACGATTTTTTTTAGTGCAGCTAAAATAGTACAATATTGTTTCTTGCTTTATTTTTAAAATTAAGAAATAGTAGGAAAGTAAAAATTATAGTCACAAGTACACATTGTTTTTAAAAAAAATATAGTTCATATATAATTATTATTTATTAACATTGTTTACATGAAAATGTTATCAAGTTGTTTTTATAAAAAAAAGTATGTATAATGACCATAAGTTAAGTAATGTTTATAGTAGAAATTTCTTCTAAAATGATACATCATTCATTTCAAATTGAACTGACCAGCATTTTGAATATACATTTCTTATAAAAATCAAGCTAAAATTACATATTAATAAACAAATTTGACCTTATTTATAAAATGAATATCCTTCATATTTGTAAATCTGAACACAATTTAATTATCTACTCTATTAAAATTCGAAGGTAAACAAACGTATGTATGTATGTCCGCCTATCTTCTCACGAACCGCCGAACGGAGAAGCGCGCGGAAAGTACCAAAAGATGGGGAATAATCCAGGGAAGCCATTTCCGTCATTTAAATTCCGAAATTTTAATTAGTGAAAAAGATATTAATTAAAAACTAATTTACAACAATACTTTTCATTGTTTCGGATACTTTATAACAATACTTTTCATTGTTACAGCGCAATTCAAAATTTATTTTATTGTTGAAGTCGTTTACTTTAAAGAACATTGTTACAACAACAATAAAAAAATGACGCTGACAGAAATAAAAAAATGTATTGTTGAAAGTGTATAAATTCTTTTTTTATCCCATGATATAACGTTCAACCAATCATTTTAACGAAATTAAAAGGGGTGTTTAGTTTCTGTAAAGTTATGTTCCGAAAGATGTAGATTAGTTATGTTAGTGATTTTAATCATTATTCATTGATTTGATCAAGTTTAAATATTTGTAGAAGCTTCTATTTTAAGCTGATATTTGGAAGTTACTATTTTTGCTTTGCTCAATTCTCGCTTTTTCCGATGCCTAAAAGAAAAAGAGGAATTACAGGGGAGGTTGCCAGTAGACGGGAGGCAATTAGAAAACGTGAAAGGAGAGTGGTTGAAACTGAAGAAGAAAGAAGCCGCCGATTGTCAACTATGGCACAACGTGGGCAGGAGAGTAGAGCCGAGGAAACAGAAGAACAAAGAAATAGACGATTGGCAGTAATGGGATAACGTAGCCAGCAGAGAAGAGCCGTAGAAACAGAAGAACAAAGAAAAGAGAATACGTTTTGGGGGGAACGTAACGTTTACGTTAGCGACAATATATGTAAAAAAAATAAATCGGAGGCAGGCATATGAAAATTAGTAATAAAAAGACTAGATTTGAAAGAATATTTACATTTCTTGGAGAAAGTAAGTGACAATATTTGTTGAAAAAAAACGGAGCCGGGCACTTGAAAAAATATGGATCCGAAGGCCTCACGTGATCTCACTTCTCTCCGCTCGGGAATATCCCATTATTCAAGATTGCCCGTGCAACGCCGGGTCATGCAGCTAGTTTGTTTTTATATTTCAAACACTAGTTTTTATTAGTTTCCTCCTGAATTGTAGTGAAGGCACCTTCCCCCCCCCCTTTACTTAAGAAAGGGTAATTTTCAAAATTTACAAATTAATTTGATAACAATCTTTTTTTTTATTTTTTAGATAAAATAAACAGGAAATAACATGATACTCAGGAAAGAACTGATAGTTAAATATCAGCTTTGTGGATTTGTTCCAATAGTTATGAATTTCTTTCACCTCCGAATTAGATGCTGCATTCTGTTTGGAAATTTAGTTTTATTTCAATTCATATAAAAGCCTAAAGTATACTCAAGGTGTTAAAGTATGCCTATGCAACTTCGTATAAGAAACTTTAAATTAATTGCTACAAATGAATTAATTACAGCTTTGAATATAAAATATTCTATAATAGACTACACATGTCAGAATATACAGTGAGTTTAAAATACCTAATAATTTAAGTTGGCTTTACATATATGACATTTAAAATTAAGCATCTCTTGAATAAAAGTTATTTCTGATTTTTATCAATATTGGTAAACAAACAAGATATAAATTCAAAATTTAAACTCTATTTTTAATGAGTTTAGCAATTAAAAATACCTTGTCTTTTCATAATATACTACAGAATATAATTTTAATTTCTTTTGTTTAATATTTGAATTTTCAATATTTTTAACTATAATATTATTGACATATTTGATAGTTAGCTGAATAAAAATATCAGTGAATTACAAATATTTCTCAATAACTATTAATGGCTTTTTTAAATTCTTATTTTATTTATTTATTACTGGAAATAAAAATCAGTTCAACAGCCATTTGCAGAGAATGCACCACTAATATAACGTACAAACATGTGACAATGCTGATAAACAGAATGTGAACTAATTCACAACAATATGAATGCTACATTTGTTCTGTTTTAAATAATAACAATAAAGGATGAGTGAAAGATTGTTTATTTTTGCTGAAATTTTAAAATAAAAATTAGATTACAATAAAATCCAATTTTTATATAATATAGTATTATTCATTACTTATGTCATAGAAGCTGACAATTTTTGTTTTCAAGCCAAAGAGATATTATTGTATTAAACCTAATGTAAGGCAGATATTAAATCTTACCTAACAGCCCATGTAAGAATCATTCCAGATTGAATTGTTTGTCTCATTGATCGTTCAGGAAACCATTTGGTACACATATGTCCAAGAACAATGTAAGTTAAACTTCCTGAAAATTTAATATGAATTGTTATAGAATTAATTTCATGTCATGCAAATACTGCATATAAATAAAATATAAAACAACATATAAATAAAAAAAATATATTATAATAAAGGGATACATTAAAATTTTGATTGTTATACACATATATCATAATTGTTATATACATATATCAGTCATATGAAATTTCTGACAAGAAAATGCAGGGTCAATAGCCCCAAAACAATATCACAGAAGGCATTTGAGCTGTTTCCATTATCCCTAAGGATTCAACATTTTAAATATGCAAGTTAACAAAACAGCTGCCAAAATGATGCAAGTGGGACAAATACAGCAACCTTAAGAGGCAAAGTTGGTAAAAAAATCACACTTCTCATGCAAGTTGTTGGGTCAATGGAAAAGAACTCAAAAGCAAAATGTTTATAAAAATCATTATCGAGTTCAAATCACTAGCAGTTGTGTAGACTTCACATTCCCCCGAAAAATAAAAACTAAGACCAGCTCTTCATTGCAATCTTTAAAGATTTATCCAATGTTGCCAATTATTTTGAAGAAAACAGTTTTTCCACAGGCAACCAGTCATCATAATTTGTCTCTTGAGGAGGTGTCTTCTTTGTCCCTATATGAACACTCTCCTTCAAAGCTATATTTACAATATTAAACTAATCAATGTACAATACTGCACACCTATATTATGCAAAAATTTTATTCCTTGTATATACAAAACAAATATATTATCTCATTAATAAAGTTATGTATCAAAAATGTACTGGGACAAAATTGTAGAAACTTTTATGCTCAAGAGTGGAGGTTGCCTTCAAATTTACATACTTACTAGAAAAGAGAAAAACAAGATTAGATGCAACTAAACAGGAAAAAGCAACTCACAACATGAAACTACGATCTCATCTCTTTTTTCCACAATGTGAATTATTTACACAAAATCTTTACTTTCATCAGTGTCAACAAAAGTACAATTAAATGTCGGCTTTTATCAGTATTATAAAATTGCAATTAAATGTCTTCTTTTATCAGTAATAACAAAATTACAATTACATGTAAATGTTATTAATGATTAATGACAATGTAATGTTATTAATGATTCAAATGTTTTAATGGTACCAAACTGGCTAACTAATTGAAACCATTAAAACGACCACCATCTTGAAACAAAATAAAAATTCTTACACGTAATTTTTTATGGCTTTAAGGAGCATTTATGTCAAATTTCCAGAAAATCAAACAACGTGTTTGGTCATGACTGCAAAACAAACAAATTTACAGACAGATGAAATGATGAACAGTCGAGTTGGAACAAAAACATTGCTATGCTCAGTTAAAAACTCATTTATCTGTACAGTGATACCTCGAGATACGAGTTTAATTCGTTCCATAACCTTGCTCGTATGTCAATTTGCTCGTATCTCAAAGCAATTTTCCCCATTGAAATTAATTGAAATTATGTTAATCCGTTCCAGCCCCAAAAATGCTACCCCTAATGAATAAAAAAAATGTATTTATAAATGACAAATATTGTATAAAAACATAACAAAAGAGAATGTAAAGCAAAAAAAACTGGTGTTATAAAGTGTACATACATAAGTATTTGTATTTTGGTCACATAAATGTAAGCCCTGTTTCGTCACAATTGAAGACTTGCTGGGGGATGTATCCATTGGCTTCTATCAGTTCAGAAAAAGTTTTGAGATAATCCTCAGCTGCCTTCACATCCGAACTTCCTGCCTCACCATGCCTGACAACGGAGTGAATGCCGGTCCTTTTTCTAAAGTTGTCAACCCAGCCTCGACTGGCTTTAAACGAGTCTTCCGATGCCTCGACCGTGGAAGTGCGCGGGGTCTGATTCAACAAATCACCGTAAATCACTCATGCCTTCTCGCATATGATGCCCTGTGTTAAGGTATCGCCTTTAAGCTGCTTCTCCGTCACCCAAACCATCAGCAGTTTCTCCATCTTTTCATGGAGAGAGCTCCGGAGCTTAGAAATTATTGTAACGCCCTTAGCTGGCGTTATACCCTTTATCGACTCCTTCTGTTTAAGCACAGTGCATATCGTTGAAGTTCCTCGTATCTCAAATGTCGCTCGTATTTCAAAACAAAGCTTCGCTGCTCGACAGCGCTCGTATCTCAAATAACTCGTATGTCAGGGCACTCGTATCTCGAGGTACCACTGTATATTCATGTTAATATGCATAGCATGTTTTTATTATTATATTATGCATTTAAAAGCACAATATAATAATAAAAAACAGCTAAATATAAATCATGCCATAAGTTTTCTTTGATTACACTTGTGCATATAAATACAAAGAAATATGGATCCAACATTTATATCACATAATTTTATAATATGTTTCTTGGATCAGTCCAGTACATCAAATAATTTCTATCACACTTATAATACAAAAAAACATTTTACTACAATAATAAATTAGTGGATAGCTATTGCCTAATGGTAAACAACTATAAGCACAAAAACTAAAATTGAATTAGTCAAGAAATTTAACTGTATGCAAAGCTATAGCTGTCATAAAAATAACCAATTTACTCCTTACTACAGAACAATAATAAATAACACATTCATGAGTTTCAAGCACATTTCATTCTAGAAATAGTTAAGATTTTTCTGAAATATAAAATTGTTTTTTATTATTATTATTTTTTCAGTGTGGTTTATTAGAAAAATTCATTGTATTTGGAATGTGTTAGAAATATTTTAATCACAGCAATAGACATTAAGCAATATATATAAGAATTTTTTTTCGATTTTATTTATTATATAAATAAATTGACATTTATAATGGTGTGTGTATTGATAAGTTCTTTGTTATCAATAACAGAGAGATTGAAAATACGGAAATTATACTTCATATTTAACAACATCAAACCATTTTAAAACACTTTTATTTAATTGAAAGAAATTTGAATAGAGAAAACCAGATTTCAGTATACAGAAAAATTTAATTATTTATGGAATGCAAAGAGTTCTAAATTTGCTTTCATCTACACCTTACAATGGGCAGTTTCAATTAACCAAGATGTTGCATGTACTTCAAAGATTTACTTCAAATTTCAGATAGTACGAACTCATAGTACATCCAAGAAAGAATAAAACATTTTGCTAAAGGAAATGGAGAATGCTGTGTATATATTTTGCAATTATGAATTTAATTAATTTCGAAGAAAAAAGTTGGTTAATATAAGGTATGACAGCTATTTTCAGCAAAGAAATTTCAAAACTTTTATAACAGATGTTCATGTTAAGCAATTTTAAATTACACTATTCTTTAAAATTGCATTATGATCAGGTAAATCATGAGGGACCTTTTATTATTACGAATATTTATTTTATAAAATATAATTTAACAATTTCAACCAAATTTGGGACTAAAACGCAGAAAAAAAAAAGAAAAGAAAATTTTAGTTGTTTTACATTGTATAAAAATCTTTTTTATGGCTTATGTGTCATTCCTAAAACAAATTAGAAAGCAAATTATTCTGACTCAATTATTCGCAATCTTAGTTGAGATACCGTAAAAGGTAAATAAAAGTGATGCGCTACCAGTTATATCATAAAACTTCTCTGTTTTAAGCAATGTGGAAATAATAAAACCAGAAAACTAGATCCAAACTATTCATGGGTTCAAAACGGATTTTTGAAAATCAACATTTTACTTTCTTTGGAAGCCAAAAACCTATTCTAAAGACGGATTTTTATTTTCATATCAAACAAATCTATTATTCATCTCTCATCCTGATTTCTTTTCTCCTCCTGTTACCATGGTAATTCAAGTGATCCTAGATTAAGATAGCCAGTGGATAACAACGAACTTTCAATGAAATTGATGCATACTGTTATCGTTATAAGTGAATTTAATTCAAAAAGAGAACAATTATTATTTTATTCTAAGAGAAAGATAATATAAATTAAGTTTGTAATCGCTTAATGCTCATTTGTTATATTTGCAAGTGACAGTATTTTGAAACATAACACTATTAAAGACAACGTATTTCTTAATTAAAATATAAATGTTATGAACAACATTTTGCTTATAAAAGTTAAAGTTCAAAGTAAGTTTTCAAATATTTTTCTTCAAAAAAAGGTCTTTAACTTGATTGAACAAATGTCACGCACCACAACTGAAATAGAGACATTAGAGGATAATGAATATTTGACAGAACTGTTATTTTTCACCAATATCAAAATCACAAATTATGATGAATGCTACCTTGCAAAGATTAGTTGATTGTTTTAGATGATAATTGCATACAGTGGTTTTTTTATTTTATTTCATATCGTTTAATATATTTTTTTTTTGCAGGTTTTTGTTTTTTTAGTTCTATGTCCTGCCAGCTAGTGGCTCATCAAGTCTATCTAAGGTCTCACAAATGTGCTGAACCCTCCCACAGGGGGGGGGCATCAACTCCCACTCAGGGCAGGGGCAGCTGTCTTCCGTGCTAGCAGTCACGACCCAGTGCTGGTGCAGCAGATCACCTTACACCACCTCTATTATTTTGCTTGTTCTTAGTTTCCTCTTTCTTCCTCCTAGTCTACAATTTTCCAAATCCTTGGTTCAAAACCGTCTTTCAGATCATCCTTCTTGTTGTGATATACGTTTTGTGTTTGACACTTTTTACTTAAATTGAGGGAAGGCAGATAAGCGGGCAACTTCCAGCCACTGGGGAAGTTGGCTGCTTCCATAGTTTTCAAATTCCTGGTAGGCTTTTTTTGTGGATTAATTTCTGAAATCTATTTCTTTTTATTGTTTTTTTGCCAAAAAGAACAGATGGAAAGTAAGTTGGTTGACAAATATTATAAAGTGTTGGTGCCTTTGGCAGAGTATATTGGTATATAATCCAATTATAGATTCATCAGATTTTCCTAGATTTTTTAAGTTTTATTAAAATCAATATTCTAGCTATGTTATCTGCAACTTAGCACTTACCAATTTTATTTCAGGCCCATTCTTCTTTCAATCTTCCCTCTGTTGTTATACACTGATGATGGGTTGATCTTTATTTCAATGAAACCTGAAAAATGTTGCAATCTTTTTCTTTTCTTTTATCCTTGAATGAATGAGAATATTTTATGATAGTTTTGGAAATTTACATTATTTTGCACGCCTTCAAATGTCTTACACAGGGCCACATATACTCAGTGTCATTAGGAAATTTCAGAGGGAGGCCAGCTCAGTCTCCTCCTCACTAATCAATACACGGTTTCAGGAAATGGCCAGGAGGCTTTTCTCTGCTTTCAGCAGTACTTTCTGGAGAGTACATTAAAATCTTCTAATGCAGATCTGTATCTCTTAATAAGTGGTTGAAGATAAAATGTGAGATGTTTTGGAAAAAAACCACATTATTTAAGTTTTACAAACAACTATATTTATGAACAAGACTACAAATTTTACCAGTCAGTATTGTTTGATGAAAAAGAAATGGTTTAAACCATTTTATTCTTTATTTATTATTTATAATTATTATATTTATTTACTGCTTTAAGAATTCTTAGATTCAAGGCTTTCCTTAAATGTCTCTTATGTAACTAAGTTGCAATTTATGAATATGCTTGATTAAAGTATGCTTAATTTTATCGTTTCAATAACATGGCTGACAAGTCAAAATCTATAAGTACACACATGTAATTGTTCTTCTATCCTTTAGGGCGCAGGAGTCCACAATAAGTTCAAGATAAAAGAAAAAAATTAATAGATATGAAAAAATATATTATATTTAACAGAATTTTACTGAAAAATCAGGTGACATGAAAGAAATATAGATCTCAGGCAGCAGGGTTCTCAGCCTACTGGGTATCTATAGTTCAGGTAAATGGGAGTGGAGTTGACATGGAGCAAAGAATCATTAAGATATTAATGTGAGGGTTTAACCCCACATAGCATAAGATTATTACAGCAGTTTAATTTTTTTGATAAAAGAATAAGAAGAATGTGAGCTTTGCTTGGAAGATGTTGGCACCCCGATAAACTGATGATGCTGAAAAAAAAAAAAATTTCAAAGATATATCTGAATCTTTAAAGCTCAAATAAATACTCAGACCTTATCTACCGGTTTACTCCCACTTTTCCTAAACCTTCGTTTTGTTACATTTTGATGCAAAAAGCACTAAAACTTTCTAGAAAGATTTTCAGATATTTAATTTAAATGTTTTTTTTTCTATTTGAATTTTCGTATTCTTTTCACATATTTAAATTTAATCCCCTTTTCTATTTTAAATTGACATTAAATATATTAAAATTCCTTCCCATTTTTTCAGATCAAAATGGAACCAGGAGGATCAAACCCACCCCCAGACTAAACCAGATTCTTAGTTTATTTTAAAATATTCCTTCTTTTTCAATTTCCTCTTTTTAAAATAATAAAACAGTTTCAACATTTGCTTTCCCAAGCTGTAAAACCAAATTTTCTTACTGCTGAGTGTTCCTGTGTTACATGGTTTTGACGGTTATCGAAGACATTTTGTAGCTAGTTATTTCGGCTACCAATTTTATTTAAATTATCGAAAGTATTGTATTGTTCTTTATAGTTGTTATTGCTTGTGGGGTGGGTAAGTCTATAAAGTCAAACAGTTTTGGTTTACTATAGCCTTGGGTTTGACATTCGTCTGTGATACAATTTACATGCCCCTCAGCCCCCCCCCCCCGTCCCCATGCCCAAGTCCCTAGACTCGCCACTGGACAGAGACCCTATAGCTTTGCCTGGAAGAGTGTATACCTATATAAATATTTTAAAATAATAAATGTTTATTAAAACAATTCTTTAGAAATGGTTTTGAAATATAAAACTGATAATTGAAATCCAAAATATTGGTAATAACTAATTTTTGAAAGCATTAATTTTTTTATGTATCAGTACAGAAGTTTAGATATGAAAGTTAAGATGGAAGAGCCACATAAAACACGGAAGAATTAAAGAGACAGACTTGTTATTACTCAGAATATAATGAGAGCCTGGGTTCTTAATTATTAAAAAGATTCTTAAATTCAAAATTTAAAGATAGCCGGACAGTACAGTAACTTTGAGCCAGTTCATCACTAAGGTACAGATAATACAGAGGATATGGGTTGGTTGCAGGTATATCTGAAACGATTTAAAGCGGCGCTAAAACCAAAAAGTGAATTACTCTGTTCAAACCGGTGCTTCCCCTTCTTTTCCTTTTAAGTTGCATTTTGAAAAATCTTTGACTTTTGGTATATCTTGCATTTTAGGGTAAAACAAAATTATTTACTCTCTACTCAGAATAAAACATTTGATTTTGAAAGGCAGTTTAATATCTAAGACTGCTAAAAAATTTATAGAGCATTTACAAATGTTTGAAATTTTTGTTATTCAGGGGGAATGCAAGCTCCTCTATCAAACGTTTCTGGTGACATGGCGAAAATCAAGTTCTTACAAGTTCTTGGTTTTGAAACCACAGCCACAAGCATCCTCAGCGTAGTTTAACATTGGAGTGGAGAAGGAATGAATGAGGGAGACTACACCCAGTCACGTGGGATGATTTGCTCCAGCTCCCTACCCAAATTCCTAGAAGGAGGTATCACTCCGATAACTAGATTGGTGGTGGGCAGGGGTTCACACCTAGACAATACAGGTGCTAAGGAGGAATTCTGCATTCGTTTACAGACACTCTAACTACGGTATTCTTTAGAGGTTACTGGTTCAGTATTTATCTACAGAATTGTGCAATTTAGAGTAGAAGGTTTTGTTGGACTAGAGACGTTTGTTTAATATAAATGGTTAAATTTGCGCGTAGATTGATTATCATAGCACAAGACAGAAGAAAATCTCTATTTATCCCTGAACATTGTTTTGGTAGATACATTTTTCAATCTTATTTCTCCACAGATACGTCTCACACGTTATCTCATAATGAAACCAGTAACCTCCCTCCTCTCGATTCACAATTATCTTCTCATTTATAGACTTCCAAGGCTGTAGGTTAAACACATTTCTCCGGAATTTTTGAGAATTTAAAGATGTGTGTTTGGAGAAACTAGTTATTATTTTGTCTCAGGAGAAAAAAATGTCCCCTGGCATCATAATTATAATTTTTGATGTAACTTATTTAAAAATGCTTATAATTTTGCAGAATAATAAATATCATTATATAAAACTCTTTTTAACTTAATTAAATGTCTGCTTTGATTCTGACATAAAATAAGCTTCGCGTGAAAGTCTATAGAATTTAGAGATCAGAAAATGCGGAAGACTAGCTATTTATGTTTCATCGACAATCATTAGACCTATTATAATATTTAGAAAATGTTCAGATTTCTTTTTGAAAATATCCTACAATTCTAACAGATTCTAAGGAAACTATCAAATTGAGAGGGAAGAGGATTCGGTTGTTGAAAGAAATACAGATATCAAACTTAGACAAATACAAGATTATATGCTTTGAAATTTCCTCAGCAGTTAGGCACCAGTAATGGAATAAATCGGCAGGCAATCCTCAAAATATTTCCTTTAAGATATAAAATTTTGGACTCAAAGAATTAGACAAGCAATTCACGAGCATAAAATTAAAATATGGGTAGAGGAAGTTTATAAAAAAAAGTCGTGAAGAGGTATATTTTTAAATTTCATTTCCTTTCCAACTAAATTTAAATTTAATCTTTGTGGGCTAGAAATTTGGGCTCAGTAATTAAGTATTAAAACAACCGATTTGGAAATTAAGAATAGTATTTATTGGATGCTTAGGTTTTCTTATGTCTGATTTAAATTTTCAAAAAATGTAGATAGTGACCGGATTTAGAGTCTAAAAGCAATGAAAAGTTTTTTCTCTTTTTTATTATTATTAACACATTAAAAAGGTTGACGAAGTTTACTTTTAAAATGGTAGATCCATGAGGTTCAACTTCAGATGCCAACATATTCTACTTTTCCTGTGTAGGCAATAAATCAGATTTAAACATAATGAAGTTTCGACTTTAATCACTCTCTAAACTGAAACCCAATTGTGACTCTTACAGAATCTCCATGGTCAATGCCAGTTTTTTTCTCATATTATTTTTATTTACTATATTAATCAAAATATTGACAATCAGGAAGCATGTTCTTAAAAGTATTTCGACTTCAGAAAATGTGATTAATTTAAAATTTTGAAAGTGACAAAAAAAATGCTAATGAGCTATATTACATTTATTATATAAATAAATTTATAAAAAATTTCTAATTCTTATTAACTTTGTCTTATCTTTTTTTGTGGGGCTTCTGAAACTTATCATGACCCTTTTCAAATGGAAAATTTTTTACGACTCCTTTTATCCTAAAATGCTTGTGCCTTAATTCGGAAAAAAAACATTAGGATAACATAGAGATATGATTGCAGGCAAATTTCTGAAAATTTTCAATGCTGGCCTAAGTCAGGGGCCGTATTAAATTAGAACCTTAGCAAGCAGAAATTTCGGACCTATTTCCCCCTTCTAGACCAGGGTTTATATTAATTTAATTCTAATCTTCAGCAGTTTTTCAAGTTACGCGATAATTCTGATTTGCAAGATTTATACGGTAACTTCTCTTAAGGGTGGGGAATGGTCGCAATTATCTTGAATTTCTTGGGGCCCTTCAGGGCCCTGTCTAGTGTCAAAATGTGGACATTATTTTTGAAAGCAAAGTTAATAAAAAAAAATAATTAGTTTATTTCTCTACTCCAATGTGTGTAGGATAAGCTTTGTTTAACTCTGGCCCCAGGCCCTACAAGCCTGGGATTGTCCAAGGGTTTTTAAATGAGATTTCAATAATATATATATATATATATATATATATATATATATATATATATATATATATATATATATATATATATATATTATTAATGTTTTTTAATTAATATCACTTTCTACCTCCCCTTCCCGATCCTCCTGAAAGGCCCTATAATGATAATCTCCAGGTTTGCTTCAACGTCAATGACGCTTTAACTTCTTTTACCCTAGTTTGTCTTCCTCCCCTTAGAGCTGGGAGCTAGGAGTCAGAGGAGGTGCGCTCAGGGATTCGATTCCCTCGTCATCTGACACGAGTTTAGAATTCACATTTCCTCAAGAAACATACTCTAAGTTGCTGCTACAAAACGAGGATGTTAATGTACGGAATTAACCTAGATTTACGTCCTGAAAACGGTACCCGTTTAAATACCTATCCCATTTGAAAGATTTTTGTGGTGAACCCACAATGACTAGGCTATGTATAAAAGATATAAATCAAATTAAACACAAACCAGTATTCTTATTAACAAGACTCAATGAAGGCGACTAGATATATTAAGAATTATATTATCTCATGAAAAATTCGAGTGTATTTCATCGGTGACACTAATAGAAAAAAAACATTTTGTGACGTTTGTTAAAGATCATCTGTCTAATAATTTTTGTGTTCATTAAATACGTATGAAAGCGTACAAAACAAATATTATAAATAAAAATCAACTTATTTTAAACATATATTACCTTACTAGAGGAATTCTATAAAAAAGATCAAAATACTATATAATGTCATCAAAACAGAAAATTAATACAAAGGAAATTATTTGTCGTATCGAAAATTGAAAACCTATTTAATAAAATACAGATTACTGACAGTTTAATTTTAAAGCTGAAATGGAGAATTAAAAGAAAGCGTAGAAATCTAATTTAAGGCACATCTGTTTTTAAAATAATAAATACTCTCCCATCTCCTACATGCAAGATGTATATTCATCAATTATAATCAGTTGTAGGTAATATAGAATTTGAGTTGATGGATTAATTTTTTTTATTTTGAAGTTTTCATGTATGAAATCTTATAATACTAATCTATTGTCTTAAACATGACCAAATATTAATGTTGTTCTTTTTATTCAATACAGGTGGAGTGAAATTTTCCCTATACCATAACGAGATTACAAATCATTCAAGACAGAACTATTATTAATTCCATAGGAGCTACATTTAAGAGCTATACAAATAAACATAACTTGGTTCCATTGATTGAAATTGGCAAATACCCTATACTAAAAAAAAAAAAAAAAAAAAAACCAACTCAATATTTTGAATTTCACCGTGCTAATAGAAGTACTACTAAAATCAGTCATCTTAGCTGGATGTCTCCCCAATCTGTTCAGTAATACTAGCATTAATAATGATACAATTTATTAACTTCTTTTTCAAAATGTGTGAATAAAAAAATTGCATCTTTTTTCAGATGGTATAGAACTAGAAAACATACAATTCTAGATAAGAAAATGCAATTTTTTTTTTATCAGTCACTGAACCCTAAGATAAATACTAAGCATTGCTTTGCATTTTACAAGAAAAAAGGTAGAAGTGAAAATTATTATACAAACTAAAACTCGATTTTATTTCCATTTAGAAATTTGAAAGGGATTGACCTCTGCATATTGATTGGAAAAATAAGCATTACATTTTAGGGCCCGCAAAAAAATGATATTGTAAATCGATCATCTTTCAATTAATATCAAATAGGTTGGTTTGCCAGGGAGACCAACCATCTGTTTACGATGATGTTAACTTCCGAAATAGAGAATCAGACCTTTAAAAGTCAAACGCACAAAGAGATGCACGAACAAGGAGCAACTATTCCGTTTTTTTCTCTTCATCAGTGCATAGATGCTTGTACGAAGTGAATGCTGTAAATCTCCTTTACTGGTCGATTAGGTACGAATGTTACCAAAGCTGCGAACTGTGAACTGATTTGGAGTTACTATTGCTTTAAATAAATGCCGAACCCCACTAACAGGTTCCAAGACCCCTCCCCACAAATTTACAATATAAAATCCTTTCAAGCAACGTCGAAAAAAAATTGGCTGGCCTGTTGACAGGTATAAAGAACTAAACATTAAGACTATAAAGAAAGTATATTGAGAAAGAAAGGTAATATTTTTATTTAAATTTCTTTTAATTTACATTACTTATATTTAATAGGTTGAAATTAAAAGGGAATTGAAATAAGTTATTTGTATAGATATTTAAAAAATGCCAAAATATTTTGTTACTCAAAATTGTGGATTAAGACATCCCTAACGTGATGTAGTGATTAGTCTTCCACTTCAGGGTGAAGAACCGAAGATCCAGTCCTCAAAGAGGAAACGAGACGTATTCCGAACAAAGAAGCAGATACGCGAATTGGATCGTGATGCGAATGATACATTATCAGATGGGGATTCATGAATCTGCGGAATTGGATTCATGAATGGAATTGGATTCGCTTTACTGACTTGCCGGATTCCCAATTGGGATTCGATTCAGAATCACTGGTTCACAAGTTTACAGAGGAGGTTTGTTTCTCCTCGAAGATGAACGATGCATCATTTTTTTTTTTTTTGGGGGGATGGACGTTGCAAGTGTACCTCGGAACTCTAGTCAAAGACATTTTGTACATTGCAGTCATTTGGGGTGGAGAAAACTTATTTTAACATGGTGAAGGAAGGGTCTCATCTATTGGTTTTGAGATAGATACTTCGCGAGGATATACTCGTTAAGGTTCGGTTGATTTGAATGAAAGAATCAAAAGCTGGATCAAGTTAGATGGGGTTGATCTACATCATGATTTCTAACATCTTTTTTTAACTATTAAAAAGGTCTGAAAAATAAAAAATAAATAAATGGTTGCATCATTGTTTTTTCATTTCCGTTGAGAAAATTATTATAATTTTAAAATATCCTGAAAACAAAAGAATAATAATATCTTGTTGATGCATCAGTTCCAGTCTACTTGCATCTTCTCAGCCTAAAATATTTTAATTTTGTTTGCTTTTAATCATTCGCCCATTAATCGCTAATTAAAATGGCTGTTTCATCTGCTAATTTATAAATGAAGAACCAGGAAACAAGCACAGTTTTATCTCACTCATAAATTCTACCGTATGTTAAGTTTTTGTAACTGTCAAAATGACTTATTTATAGCTATTCTCAGACGTTAAATTTTCTTCTGTTATTTAACCTTCTTCTTCTATAACATTGGGGAAATGATGAATAGATGATTTCCTAGAGGCATATAGATTTTTTAATTTAAAATTTTGACCTGATTCTAACTCAATTTGATGATGATCATGTCAGCCATTTTAATTAAATCCCCTTCAATCTGCATGACAGAGTTTCATAAACTCATTTCGTGCTTTTAACCATAGTTACATAGTACCCATTTATCCCACAAACTTACCTTTCTCAACTGATTGTCCCTCTTTCTATTCATGTTTGTAGATCCCCAATTAAAGCCTAATTAAAAGGCATAACTATACTGTAGTTTTGCAAATAAAACGGAATCTTGGTTCAATCGTTCTCATAAACACTGCACGATTCATGCAGATTTTACCTTCAATTTTTTTTTTTTTTTATTTTCTAGTATATGGACTTTGAGAATTTTCTTCCACTATTTTAAGCCTTTTTTCTTTTTCACGGCTATGGTAAACATGATTTCTATAGAACAATACTACAAGGTTTTAAGAAAGTAGATTCCAGATTGCTCTGTTCAATTTCGCGACTTATCACAGTCATTTTAATTAAAATCCTCCACTTGCAATCTGTATGAACAAAGAGTTTCGCAACTCATTTCGTGACTTTTTAACGTTAGCCACCACAGTGCCAGATTATCCCCGAAATTTCACCTTTCTCAACTGATCGGCTCTCTTTCTATTTATATTTTAATTATTCCCCCAATTAAAAGTTTATTAAAATGGCTATAACACCTGGATTTTTGCAACTATAGAGTCAAAAATTTCAAGTTATGCTCACCATCCTAATATGTTCTGATTCACTACAGCTGCATACTGAAAAGTTGAAAAGCTTTATTTATAGCTTTGTTCGGTCTGATTCGAACATAAGAAACTTACACTCTCTTTTAGATAAGCGTTGTTGTTTTTGACACGGTAGCATTTCCAAAGTATTTTATTTGTAAATTTACAATCATTAGTCATCCTTGAGATCCATATATCTTGATTAGTTATGAAGGTTTGTTGGAGTTCACAAGCTTACATAACCTCAGAAATATAGCTGAAAATAAATCCGGTTTATAACAGAATAAAAATTTTCCATCAAAAAAATGAACTGGAAGTTGTATTATGTAATATATATCTTTCTATACTTTTCTCATCATTTTGACCATTCTTTTTTACAGACAGAGAGAAAAATAGTAAAGCCATCTCTGCTATTCACTATATGCGGTTCATTCTCTCAGAAGCCAACATAAATTAGCTAAAACAGTAATTTTACCTTACTTATCAGTTTTATGACAGTATCAGCTCTCAATTCAAGTTTGTATTACTTGTAATCTGTCTATTAAAATCTTGGAGTGTATTCCAAATTTTTTCATAAAAACCATTTAACTTATCTATATACGCAAATCCATATGTTTTTAGATTAGAGATGGATTTTGAAATTTAGGAATGACTTTCATAAAATTATTCATCATTTTCATTTTTCCACCCATACTGAAAATACCAATCGTTAAACTTTTCCCGATGGTGTGGCGTGGAAGTTTGGAGAGGAGTTAAGTGATATCTTTACTTCGTTTGATTTACAAGAGGCGCGTACTTGAACTTATTCAAATTGAAATCGAGTATCGTTTGAATTCCTGAACTTTCTTTCCAAGTTTTCAGATTCGTTTGCATATCAGTGTGTTCCAGAACTTTTTTTATGCAGTTAGCTGACTCACTTATGAACCAACAGTCCTGTGAAACTTTGTATTAGAGTATTTAGATTGTTATATTTTGAGGAAAAAGTTTTTTTTATTATTTGTTTAAAATTACTTTTAAATTTATATTCTCAATTTTTTATACTCGAGAAATTGAAATGAGCGTGAATGTGACCTGCAATTAAATGTTTCGTTATATCTGTTTTTAGTAATATTTCTGAAATAAAAATTGCTAATACGGAGATTAAGTATAAATCAATAAAAAACTATTTGGTAGAAGTTGTTGAGGAAAAGGGGTTCCCAAAACTTGCATTGTTTAATGGTTCTTACAGCGCTTATCCGGGTTTGCTCTTAATGCATTTAGAGTAGTGTCAATTATAACAAATAGCTAGAAACCTGGTGGTTAAAGGCTGTTTTCCTATACATATCTATTAATAAAAAAGCGAATAGCGAATGTGCACTTGGGGGCACCATGGAGTCAAAACTTTAGTGAGTCTATGTTATTTTTTAACTCTCTAAGCCCGGCAAGAGTGATAATTTCTGTGTCTCAGAAGACCGTGTAGTTTTTCATTCACGGAAGCAGAATGAAATCCCCTATTCCTTTAAAGAAATTCCAGGAAATGGAGGCCCTCCGCTTCCGCGAGGTGCCATCAATTGTGAACAATGAAACATGGAGTGGAGGGGAGGTCTGGTGATTTGCGGTTTTAAGAAATGGCTTTTAAAAGCTAGTATCGCATTGGAATAAGATGTTTGCCCTTCATTTAGTTGACATAAAATATAACAATACAGCAATCTGATACAGGAAACTATCGATTGAAACAACTAATATTAGCTTACCTGATACTTTTTCACAAAATTATTTTATCAATTATTATGAATTCTTTCTATGATAAAGGTGATATATTAAATTTATTGCTGCTGATAAACTTCATTTCAATCATTTTTTAAACACTTTTTGTGTAATGCATAAAAATCCATCCAATTACTAATACCTTTTAAATGTATTGTATAACACGAAATTTAAATATTAACATAAAATTTAAATCAATATTTTTTACATGTCATCAATAATGTAGTTTACAATAAAGTGAAGGAAAATATATTATTTGTCAATATTTTGTTAATTTTTCTAAGAATATCCGTTTCATGAATAATGTGTCGTGTATTTCATTCCAAACACCAAAAAAAAAAAAGTTTAATATTCGCATTTATAAGCTTATTTATTTAACTTCGTTCTTTTTTCAAGACAGGAATATTATTCTTTAAAACAATTTATAGTTGAAATACAAATAATTAAATCGCTGTTTTATCATAAAGTTTCTTCTACCTTCTTTTACAATAAAGTTTGAGAGAACAAAAAGTTACATGAACAATAAATGGAACCATGATTTCCTCATTTATTGTTTTTCAGATTCGGAAATGTATTTTTACTATTTCTTAAATTTATAAGAAATTCATTTCAAGAAAATACCAAAGATAGCTCCAAAAGTTTGAATCTAAAATAAAGAAAAATTTTCTCTATTTCGAGTGCAAACGAATGCTGGGAAAAAGTATAAGAATAAGAATTGATGAAAGAAGGTCATAACCTTTTCTTTGATCAGTCATTTATTACTCAATGAATGTCTGTCCGCCATTTTTTTATTAGAATTATTTAATTTTATTTTTTCAAAGGAAGTCTGGTTAAGTAAAACGCACACATAGAGAGCATATTATAAAATTCGAAATTCGTTTAATTACAAAATATGTATTAAGAAAAAAATCTTCAAATAACAAGTTTATTTTTAAATATTAAAGTTAAAGTGGATTTTTTATATTTTTCTTGTAAAGCTTTCGCACTGTGTTCTATACAAACTTTGTAATAAATTAATCTCATGTGTGTACATGCGGGACAATGTTAAATACGATGTTTGTGGCTCTTCAAACCTATGCTGAATAGGTTAAAAACTTTTGTAAAAATTTATTATTTCAATAATATAATAATTTATTTGCTTAGTATTTAAAAATAAATTTCTAATTTCAAAATATCGTTTCACAAATCATAAATCGTAATTGTATATTTAACCCTCTGCGAAGCTAATTCAATAAGGTTGCCCGAATTCAAAAAATTGCCTCTCAATGCAGTTTTAATTATATATTTGTATTCCACATCATATTGTTTTGTATCTCTTATGTATGGTCCTTTTGATTAATGGACTGTAATTACGAAACGACAATTGATTTAGACGAATTCCATATTTTTTAGTGATTTATTGAGTATGATGCTCCCGAGTGGAGACATCCGACCAACACGAACGAATGGCAGAAGCCAATCTAACAAAAAAAACATTCTTACAGAATAACCGCCAAACTGGCGTTGGGGTTACAGTTAAACACAAATCTTTGCGATACAGGCGCCAACAGTATCTAATACGAAAATTTTACTATTTTTACATGCTATTATTTAATTTGAAATGACATATCTTTTTGTTGCATTTTACAATAATTTTTTAATGTTTGCATAAAATGGAATTCTGTAATCTATTTTTCACTCAGTTGTTGGTGTTCTGAAAAACTGCACTGAAATTAAGTAAAGATTCGAATGATAATACAATATTTTTGTATTTTCTGAATTTATTTATCTACTATCAAAATAACTTTCCCTTCTAAACAGAAAAAAAATTGCATTCGCAGTATATTATAAAAATTGCTAAACTACTTCTTTGACAAATTTCTTAGTAAAAAGAAATAATAATAATTCTAATTTAAATAATTCTAATTTTTGATTCTTAACTCAAGATTACAATATCAAAAATCTTTTCATTAGTTGAATCTCGATAAATTGAAATTAATGGATTTGACAAAAAAAAAACTATTTAAAAGAACATTTTGAGCCTGGACTTTTTTCAAACAGTCAAGAATTTTTGGTATACTAGTTTAAGATAAGTCAACAAATAGAAACGCAATTTAGAAATTATTAAGAAATAATATTTCTTCCATGTGAGTAATTTAAAGGCCATCGAAAAATATTTTGATACCTTTTGATTTTGAACACTAGGAATTATTTAAAATTTATCTAATAATAAATTAGGTTTGGAAATAAAGAGTAAAATAGAATAAGAAGCTGAATGTATATTATAAAAAAAACTATAAAAGAGAATATCCTAAATTAAAATTCTCGAAAACATTAGCCTTGCAGCAACCGCGAAAGAAAGCAATATATTCCTGCTTAGACTCGAACCCGTGTCAATAGGATTCGTAACAGGGCGTCCTAATAAAGATTATTAAAGTAATTATGGGCAATAAATCCCTTTACCTTTCGGACTCGAAACGTATCCGCGGATCCGGATCTGAGTCCGCAAAAGGAACGAATCTGACCCATCACTAATGTGATGACAAATATTTGATGAATTGTTATTTACTACGCAATATCAAAAAATCACAAATACCAGTGATGAATACTTACTGTCAAAAAGGTGTGATTCAATCATTGGTAAATAAATGTGCATAAAGTGTTTAGAATTTTTTAAAAAAAAATCATTCCTTTTTAATATACTTTTTCTAAGTTTTAGTTCTATCTTCTGTCAACAGATGGCGCCATGGAAGCCCATTTTCGCGCTTAGAAAGATCCTTCTTTTTGCGGTCACGGTTCCTCCTTATCCCAGTTATGGATGTATAATCCACGATTTTTTGAGTAATAAATATTTTTGCTATTGCTATTTTTAAATATCCATTCCAAATAACTGCTATTCCAATCACACTTTTAATTTTCAAAAAGTTTTATTAAGTATAAGTAAAGTGTTGTTGAAAATTCAAATAAAAAACTGTTATTACTTCTACTTATTATTAATACTTTCTATTAAGTTTTTAATGTTTAGTTCTTTATATTGTCAACAGATGGCGCCAGCAAAATTTCTTATAGAAAGAGATGTTGGAATAGATGTTGGTTCACGGATCACAATCAATAGAAATCAATCACAGTTGTCAACCTTCGAAGTCACAGTCGCATTTTTCGGTGCTATCACAGTATGGGATCTTTACCGCGACTATTCTTTTTTTTTTTATACAATTACCGCGATTCTGCTAATCAAAGAGAAAAACGAATACATGCTCGTTTGAGTTCCCGACGAGGCTTCGAATTACAAAAGTGACGTTATCATTCGAGAACGCATATCACAACAGGAGGTGTGATTCACAGAAAGACCTCTTAAACCACGATGGGGAGGGGAAGTGCGAAATGTACCAATACCATGGTTATCTGCGCGATGAAGCGTGACCTGCTTATCTGGAAGGTCACCGGTGAAGACTGTTTTCCCCCAGGTGGGTTGTGGTGATGTCCCCCTGTGTGGGGAAGGTAGTTCATGCTTTTAAGGGCGCCATCTGTTGACAGTATATAGAACTAAAAAATTAAAACCTCGCAAAATTATAATAAAAAATAAAAGAAATTAAAATAAAAAAACCCGCTTTGCATACATTTTATACAAATGATTGAATCACATCTTTTTGATAGTAGTATTCATCACTGGTATTTGTGATTTTTTAATATTGCGTAGAAAATAACAGTTCGTCAAATATTCGTCATCCCTAATCGCTGTTTCATTGGTATTTCTTGTGACGCTGTGAGTCACCATTCTTGTTGTGACCATTCTCTTCTCTCGAATGACCACAGCTCTTATCGATTACAGTTATTGTATAACAATAGAAAGTCGCAATAATCGTTCGAAACAAATATTCACAGGGAAGCTTAGTTAATTGAGAAAGAAACGGAAAGTGATCGGATTTGTGATTCACTGAAAAGGGGATTCTGAATAGTGAACTGTGTCGTTGTTGGCTTCCGCGCTTGATGGGAATATTTGTAGTTAACTTAATTGATCGGAATTTTTTTTAAAAAGTAGTTTTCGCTACAGGCGCCAGCTATTGACAGTATGTAGAAATAAAAACACAAAATTTTTCAGAAAGTGTAATAAAAACAAATGACAATTTTTTATTTAATTTTTTTTCAAAAACACTTTACATACATTTAATAAGAATTTGAAAATTAAAAATGTGATTGAAATCACATTTATTTAGAACAGATATTTAAAAATAACAATAGCAAAAATATTTGTTATTAAAAATATCATGGATTATGCATCCCTAGTAATGAAGCATTTTTATTGGTGAATTTGGTCAGATCCCCAACAGTCAACAGCTAGATTCTGCAACGTACCAAATTGATTCTAGCTTTCTTATTGGTTCAATGCAGAAGATTTCACTGTTTCGTTCATTAGTTCAAAGAAAATGAGTGAAATGAGAAATTATTAGTGGTACCTTGTAGGATAAGAATTGTTGAAGCGTGGTGGAATGTTAGGCGAAGTAGGAAGTCAGTACTTTGCAGCAGTTGTAATATCACGAAAAAACATACAGTCGGACCTCTATTTAACGAACCTCTATTATACGAATTTCTCTATTTTGCGAACTTTTTCTTGGAACCAAGAACATTTTGCGAATTTCTTCGTAAAATAACCTTTAATAGCGAAGTGCATTCTCTATTTAACGAACTTTTTCTTGTGATCCAATATATTTTTTTCTGCCTATTTCTCAAAATATTTCTAAACATTTCAAACTTATTCTTTCCTTTAACACATTTTATGGTGATCAATTACCTTGAAGCTGGAAAATGTCAAAGCGAAAGTGCTTGAGCATCAAAGAAAAAAATGTAATTCTTCATGTGGTGGGTAAAGGCGTGGAAAAAAAGGATATTGCTTTTAAAATTTGGTATTCCTCCAAACAGCTTATCAACCATAATAAAAAATCGTGACAAGATACAAAATTATGATTCATCGAATTCTTGTTCAAAACGTTTAAAAGCATGTGTCTATGAAGATGTGGATGAGGCAGTTTTGAAGCGGACAGTGTGAAAAATAAAAACAATACAGCAATGAATTTCGATGAAGATGAATATGATGAAAATGGAAATGATCATGATGCCGAAATCAACAAACCTTCATATGATGAATTGCTAAAATTCATTTATTTTAATATAAAATTATTATTTAAAATTGAAAATACAGTGTATTCCCGGACAATGTTTTGTTTTACTCTTGTTTTCCTTGCAGATTTCTTTTTGATGGGTAAAACATATAAAACAAATAGATATTAATTTACAAAATAAAGGTGTGATTAATTAATTTTTTTAATAATATTTAGTGTTTATGAATTTAAAATCTGTTTTGTGTAGTTTAAAGTATTTTAAAAGGAGAATCTCTGTTTAACGAATTTTCCATTTAACGAACTCTTTTTCGGGATTTAGCTACTTCGTTAAATAGAGGTCCGACTGTATTTTCCTTCAAAGACTAAATGAAACACTTTTTCAAAATGTCCTAATTTAGTAAGCATTTAAGCAAATGCCCAAATATTTCAACATGCATTTTTAGATAGGATACTGTGCATCCTCTTTAAACCTTGTGAATTCTTAGTAAAATTGTTGAAAATTTCATTTTTCAAAATTAATCTTGTCAAACATTTTTCCAAATATTGTATTCGAACACATTCAGAAAACAAATAAACTTTACTTAAAGAAATCCTTACTCTTTTTAATTAAAGAGGGCTATTTACACATTTTTTTTCATTTCATTTAATTTTTTGATAATATCTACTTAAAAATTTAAAAAGATTCATTTTTTGAAAAAAAATATCAATGAACGCGAAATGGGCATACACATCATTTTGTAAAAAAAAAATATGTAATTTAATTTCAAACCCTGAATCAACAAATCGCCCTATTTAAAAGATTATTTCGAATTAATTTGATTTTTATCGCTCTCCCTCTGTCCGATTATTTTTGTGAATTATTGTAAGGCATTTGCCAACAAAATGGATATTAAAAGAATTGCTAGAATTCCATTTAAAGCTTTATTTAAGGTTTTTTTAAAAGTCTAACACAGTGCAAGAAAAAAAAATACTTATTTATTTTTCATGACAGGAATATCGGGAAATCACAAAATATTTTTAAAGTTTCTAATATGCTGATGAGAGCGAATGTTTTGCAATCCATTATATCCATTATCCACATTATTCATAATTAAATCTTTTTTTAAAAATAAAACAAACGAAAGTATTCTTACACTTGAAGTATGGACATAGAAAAAAAAATGCTTTGATATTTTTTATAACAGGTTAACGTCTTTATACCCACCTCTATTAATTCATCATTGTGTTAAAAGTGCTGCAAGAATGATGAATCTTTGAAAAATAATTGATGATGCTATTTTTAGAGTTTAATTATTGGATTCTGTTCACTAGCAAAATTTGTATAAAAAAAGATTTGTAATTTTTTGTATCATCTATATATTGAAAATAAATTTGCAAAACCATGAGACAATAGCCCAATCCCAACCACGGGACCAATTTCGACAATTTTTATTTCATATGAAAGCTTATGACGTTTAGATATGTCATCAAGAGTCGCCTACCCCCACCACCCTCCATTTTCGAGGGAAATCGGAAAACTACTTCTCACCTGTACATTCTCTATGGAGTAAAACCTTCAGACAGTTAGTTACTCGGCCACAACCACTGGAAAGATTTCGCCATTTTTTTTTTTATTTCGTATGAAAGCTTATGACCTCTAGATATGTCATCAATAGTCGTCTGCCCACCACCTCGTTCCATTTTTGGAGAAATCGAACAAACACTACTCCAATGTACATTCTCCATGGGGGAAAAGACCTTCAGACAGTTAAATCCCCAGCCCCAACCACTGGACAGATTTCAACAATTTTTATCTCATATGAAATCTTATGACGTTAGATATGTGATCAAGGGTCGCCTGCCACCCACCACTCTCCATTTTTGAGAGAAATCGGAAAATGAAACTTTGGCAGTCCCTCAGCCTCTACAACTGTCAGTCTATTTCCTCATGTTGCTAACATAGCCACAGGCCAATAATATTACGATCGCCGAAGGGGGCTAGTTTTTTAAAAAATTACTTATATATTTTTTATACGCGAGACACTGAAACCAAATCTCTTGAAAGTAACCCGCAATTAAGTATTTTGTTATAATATCTGTTACTTAACCAATTTGTCGTAATATTTGTTACTTAATAAATACATATTAAATGAAAATCAGTAAAAAAAGATATATGGTTGGAAAGGACAGCCTCCTACAGTGTTTAATTCGACCCTACATGTAGCATTAATTACCAAAAGATACGATGAAAGCAAATTATAAGATTGAAAATCGACTTTCAATAATTCTGCTCATATTTGACTTCATTTTATTTTTAAACAAACCATTTAAGAACTTCATCTAGAGCAATTAGTTGTTAAAATAAATAGATAAAAAATGGTTTTATAAAACGTGCTTTTATTGGTGTACTAAAAATAGAGGATAATTTTTTGTTCAAAATGCGGAGCTCTAAGAAAATATAAAAGCGTGAAGCGCTAATAGAACAGCTCTAAGTAAGTTAGAGAATTTCAATTATAATATTTTATTTTTTTTTATTTTTAATGAATTCTTAGGGATTTTCTTTCTCACTAGCTGATCCCGAGTAGAGCATCTGCGTTCCGTTATACGCATACCATGCATTTTTGGCCAAATTGGCGCGTTCTGGCTCCTGACGCTTCAGCTAGCCAAAAATACAGCGCGAGGCAACTACCTCCAAGAAAAAAGTTGAGCCAAGCTGGCGATTCAGCGCTTCAAGAAAATTCGCCAAGCAAAAGAATAAAAATAAAGGCCGATTGGTGTGCGTATAACGGAAAAGTACCCAATATACAGAGTTCATAACACATAGTAAGTTCCACGATGTTCACATGAATTGAGGGTTGAAATCTAGAAGTTGGTACACCCTCTTAAAATGGCACCAAGTCGCAAGAGCTAATGCAAGTATTACCTGCATTTAGCTTTGGCAACTTGGCGCCAATGAAGTGCAGCGGTCAACGTCTTGCTTTGGCGATTTGGCTCCGTTTTGAGAGTGTGTACCAACTTCTAGATTTCAACCCAACTGAGAATTAGCACGATTTTCTCTTGGCTGACTTAGACTATTTTGATGTTGACCTGAAGATTCTCTGGCTCACCCTAGCCTGTCTGCTTCATTTCTAACATATCTCTTTTGAATAATTTCATCCAAAGTTTTATTATATTGTAAGAAATATCGTGAACTCTACGTCTTAAACACATTTTTTTTCGAGAAAATGTTGTTTTACACCAGAACGAATATGCTTGTAAGCTATGCCTGTAAAGTTACACTTAACATGGAGCAAGCTGCCCCCAGATAGAAATTTTAGTTTGCATCAAACTTGCAGCAAGGTTGACACGACAAGAGTGCAAGTGTGAAACAAGCTTGCAGCAAGTTAACGCAAACTTCGAAGTCACCACGTGACGAACTTGCAGCAAGTTTGTCATGACAAACATAGCAAAAACAGAACGAACACAACCTCGGATTAGAACTCGCGACCTAGCTCTCGGGAAGCGGGCGCTCTAACCATTCGGTCAGATAAACTTTGAGAGGAGAAGATAGATTTCGCTAATGCATCGTTCGATTCGATTCGTATACGATTTATTTTAAACTGTTTTCTTGATTTCATTAATTTTTTGAGTTGAGAATATGAAGTCAAAGAGAGAGCGATTTTCGCTAATAACTATGTTTTGCTAGTAGAATAAATTATGAAATTAGAGTTCAAAAGTAATTACTTTTAAAATGGGACAAAATAAAAGTTATTATTTATTTCAACAAACATTGACTGTTTTTCAGGTTTAATTTTGTTTATAAACGTTAAAATTTCAACATTAAGAAAAAGGCGATATAGTTTTCTTTAAAGTGTGAGTTCAACATTTAGTAAAAATATGGAAGATGTTTCAAAATTTTTTTATAAAAAGGTTAGTTTTTTCACAAATTATCATTGATTTATTGAATTAATAAAAAGAAGGACGGTCTAGGAGATGCTATTAAAAATCGGATGTTTTTCAAAATAGAGACAAAGATAATTATCTCTTTATTGTGCTATCTTTGCAGGAAGCTTGTTTTGCAAACTTACAGCAAGCTTGCATTGCAAGGGCGTTGCAAGCGAGAGCGGCGATTCTGCATTGTTAGTTTGCCAAAAGTTCGCTTCAAGCTTGAAGCGTCAAATTTGCCATGACAAGGTAATATCAAGTCAAAATCAAACTTGTTGCAAACTTACGTGCTATCTGGGCCGTTTCTTTTGTAAACAAATCGATTGTTGCCATTGCCAAAAGAGAAATTAACCTCTTTTCTGTGCCGCGCTTTTGCGCATGCGCCGGGCGGAGTTATTTTCATCAAAATAGGGGGAAAGTGAAGAATGGAAGGGTGATGCTTACATTTTACTGAGCGTGATCCAACAAAGAAGTTCGGAAATGCGCTCATATGACTCATTGCCTGACACTCCTTTCCGGTGTAAAATCGTCCAAAAGTGGTAGTCTTGGAATCCGCTGCTGAACAGTACGTTAGCATTTTATACATATAGATGATATTTATTGAGGCTTAATTTCCTTTTGTATTATTTCCAGTGATTCGCGCTGTAATAGTTTTTGTTTCAATCTCCATATTTTTTATTTTAAAAAATTCTGCTTTTTGGTACATTGATAAAGGCGTGTTTTTAAAAAGTTCTTTATATTTAATATTTTTTAGTTGTTAGTCTTTAATATATTTCATAGTTCATAACTTTTTATGGTACATTTTTCATCGAACAATTTAATCAATTATTTCTTACTCTTAATCTTTAAGGAAAACTATCCTGAAATTCTGGCTCTCTATTTTATGCTGTCTTATAATATTCTTAATTTCCTGAAAAATTATGACCTGCTGAATAGGAGTGAACCTTCAGTCTTTAACGACTGTTTTTTTTTAATGCCTGAACAGCTTACAGCTGCTTTTGAAAGAACAACGTCAGGATAGCTGACGTTGTTCTTTCAAAGTACTGAAGAACAAAGAGCTCATTTGTTCATCAGTAAGATCGAAACTTTAAATTAATTAAAAATATAATTACTAATTAAGTTCTGACTACGCTTAAATTATTACATTATCATCGGGAACACAAAACTTCAGAATTCTAGCGCATCACCCAGATAGCAATTTTAGTTTGCAGCAAGCTTGCCACAAATTTGTCATGACAAGAATGCAAGTTTGCCACAAATTTGTCATGACAAGAGTGCAAGCTTGCAGCAAGTTAACGAAAGCTCCGAAGTCACCATGAAACGAACTTGCAGCAAACTTGCCGTGCAAACTTATTGCAAATTAAAGCAAAAACAGAGTACGAAACACAACCCGGGATAGAACTCGCGACCTCCCGGTTCCGAAGCGGAGACGCTAACTATTGAGCCAGTCGAACTCAGAGAGGAGAAGATAGATTTCGCTAATACATCGTTCGATTCGATTCGTATACGATTTATTTTTAACTATTTTCTGGATTTCATTAATGTTTTGAGTTGAGAATATGATTTGAAGTCAAAGAGAGAGCGATTTTTGCTAATAACTACGTTTTGCTAGTAAAATAAATTATGAAATTAGAGTTCAAAAGTAATTACTTTAAAATGGGACAAAATGTCTAGTTATTATTGTTCAACAAACACTGACTGTTTTTTAGATTTAATTTTGTTTATAAACGTTAAAATTTCAACATTAAGAAAAAGGCGATATAGTTTTCTTTAAAGTGAGAGTGATATATTTAGTAAAAAGATGGAAAATGCTTCAAAAAATTTTTTCATAAAAAAGTTATCTTTTTCACAAATTATCATTGATTTATTGAATTAATAAAAAAGAATTACGGTCTAGGAGATGCTATTAAAAATCGGATGTTTTTTAAAACAGAGACAAAGATAATTATCTCTTTATTGTGCTATCTTTGCAGGAAGCTTGTTTTGCAAAATTGCAGCAAGTTTGATTTGCAAAGAGGTGGCGCTATTTGTCACATCGAACTTGCTACAAGTTCGATTCAAGTTTGACGCGTCAAATTTTGCCATGACAAGTCAAAATCAAACTTGCTGCAAACTTACGTGCTATCTGGGCAGTAAGTGAGTGAAAAAGCGATTATAAAATTCCACCTCTCCAAACAATGAAACAAGTTAAATAAAAACGCATAAAAATCACTTTGTCGTTTGTTTTCGGCGCTAAAATAATTTTGGGTATTTCAATTAAATTACCATCTCCCCAGCATTAAAAGCAGTCACATTACTGAATTGTTTAAGTTGCGTCTCTTTTTGCGTGCAGATCTTCGAATATTTATCATCGAAATGCAATTTAAGTAACGTAATTTATAAGTATACATGGGTATTCAGGATATTCATCTTTCATAAAATTCAATATTACTGTTCGAAGATTCAAATAAAAAAAAATACTGTTACGAACTTGGAAAGTCGTTTTCCAGCAATGTTAGTCTCATGGTTGGGAAGAGAGTTTTACAGGGGCAAGTATATGAAAACTGGCAGCAGCCAGGCCTGAACTCCTGAGCTTGGCGACCATTTTGGCGACAAATCGATGATTCCAGAAAATGCGCCCCTCTTCTCGATATCTCTGTTAGGCAAGAAAATACGCTTGAATGTACGAGAAAACTCCATGTGACGTCACGGCTCGTCGGGGAGAGTATATAAGGGCCGGTCCTGGATCAGGGAGCAGAGTGTGTTAATCGACTGGAACAACTTTGGAGTTTCGTCTGCAGCGCGAGCTAGAAAGCTGGTGAGCTGAGCGCTATTGAAAGTCCTGTTATTATCGTTATTAGTGATTTGCTGACTGTGTTGCTAAATCTCACAGTACTGAACTGTTATTACCTGTGAATTATTGTCTGTTTACGTTGCTAATCTGTGCAAGATCTATTGTTTCCTGTTACGTGTGCTACGTGTTTTGGACATTGGACTGTTTACACCACACACCCACAGAACAATTTTTGTAACAATATCAATTTGTGCAAGAGCCCTCATCAGCTACCTTCTCTTAGAGTGCAACTGAAATTCCCCTCACTGCAATGCCGATATTTTTCTGAATCTTAACAGCATTTAATTGAAATTTTTATAAAAGTTGCCCTATATACATGGCTTTGAAGTTATGAAAGAAAAAATTACGCTATGTTTCGTACATGCGCAGTGAAAATTTATTACTACAAATAATCATAATTCCTTTATTATTCAACGTATTTATTTCAAACTTTAATACAATGCTTCTCTAAAATATTGTCGAATATTCCTTAAATTTTGAGCAATTTGGTTGAAAACTCTGAATATTTATAAGCAAATAACATGCATGAAAAGTTGGGATTTTTTCAGAAAACCTTTTTATCTTCCAGAATATTCGTGCTGTTTTTACAAAAATGCACGAAGCAAAACCTTCCATGAAAGTTACAAATCATTAACAGCTTTCTGTGAAACAGAGTGAGTCCTAAATCATTTTCTTCTTTATCAGTTTCTGGTCGGTACCCTAAATGAACTCTGATCAAATCGTCACTATAAAATGTGAGTCCGAGACTCTTCTTTAGATGGTCGAAGTTCAAAGAAAATCCATCCAGCTTTTCGGAAGATGCTTGGAAAAAATGACGGGAGGCTGATGTTAAAGGCTACTTTACTCGCATGACTCTTTTCCGATTTTCAAATTTTTTTGTAACTTCTCTTGTTACCCTTTATCTCTAAAATAAGACATTAGTTATGTTTTTAACATTTGTAGTTACCGAGATATAGAGGACCGCACCACCAATCCATGTGTATTTTTGCGTAAGTTTGCGACTCAGTAGTCGCTGAACTACAATTTCGATTTTCTAATTTTTCTTGTAACTTCTCTTGTTACCCTTTATCTCTAAAATAAGACATTGCTTATGTTTTTAACTTATGTAGTTACCAAGATTTAGAGGATCTCCTATACAACGTTTATTGTGGCGCTTTGGCGTGTGAATCAAATTCCTTCCTGAGACCCCAATGGGAGGAACGTAGTCCTACGTTAAAATGTGCAAATCCTAAAGTATTCACATTTTTCTGTCACCCACCTGTATACAGGGTGATTCAAAAAGAAGGAACAGATTTAAAATATTTCGTTCCAATGAACGACAATCGATAGAGATGCATGCGATACATCACTGGATAGAGGAAAATTCGAAGTTTTATTTCATGCATTCAGATAATCCCGGTGAAAACGGACATGCTCCAACAACATGCATCCCTATCTTCTTAATTCTGTGGAAACAATATTTGTTGTTTCCACAAATTTAACAAGATCGGAATGAATTTATCTTCATGCAAGACGGTGCTCCGGCTCACTTCCACCCAACCACAGGGACCCAACCAACCCAACCGACAGGAGTTAGGGGTATACTGTGGTGGTAAAGATAAAGCTCACTTCCTCTACTAGGTACAGCAGCACACGCACAGCGATGAGAATTTAACGTGGCGCATGGCCTCAGGGGGCCTCCATCCTCGAGCCTGATTTACAACCAGCCCCGGTCCAGCCTGCATAAAAACCAATCCCACTATAGACGCCTATGGGGAGTATTTTCGATGCCAATATTTGGCGATATTTCGCTTTTTTGGCGAGAAATGCTTTGTAAAGTTTTTCTATTTCGACGACGACCGAGAGATGCAATCTGTTATAAGTATATAAACATTCCTACTTTGTAGGTTTTTTTTGTGTGTATGCCTTCTTGAGTGTCTTAAAATTGAAAATAATTTGTTATTAGTTGTTAATTGGAAATAAAGATGGAAGGTTTTCAAAATACGATGAAGAAAAAACTCAGTTTCGCGCCAATCAAAGTAAACACGGAAACCCTAGCGGGCACAATGATCAACTTGGCGTGGTAAAAGACATTCCCATAGGCGCCTATAGTGGGATTGGTTTTTATGCGTCCAGCCTACCCAAGAAGGTGTAAGGCCTTCCACAGGTAGGAGTCTTCGAGCCTGATGAAATTTCATCGATGAGCCTGATAAAAGATTATGTAGACCTGAATGTGGGATCATATGATCCATGCCTGATGATAAACTCCTGCGCCTGACGAGTACAGCAGCATCTGAATGACACCATTCTTATCCCTGCCGAATTTTATCTGTGAGAGTATACAAAAGACAGCTTGCATGTACCTGCTACTCTTCATGATTTCCGAGATCGAATTGTCACAGCAGTGAGTTCAATAACCAGGGACCAATTGTCTCGTGTGTGGCAAGAAATGGACTACCGGTGCGACGTTTTTCGCATAACCAATGGAGCTCAAGTTGAATGCATAAAATAAAACTTTGAACTTTCCTCTATCCAGAGATGTATCGTATGTGTTTCTATCTATTGTCAGGCATCAGAAATAAATATTTTAAATTTGCTCCTTCTTTTTGAATAATCCTGTATTATGTGTCGATTTCAATTCAAAGATGATATCAAAGATTTGTCGTTTCATTATTTATTCGCACACGCAACAACTATGAAACAAAAATATATAAAGAATAATTAACACATGGCTAAGAGCCGGATCATAATCTACACCCTTCTGGGGGTAGGTTCAGTTGCAATATGACAAAAAAAAATCTCCTCGAGGTGGGGATGACAATTTTGTTTTTTCCCTTTACTCTTTCTCGTAAGGGAAACTCACAACATATTATTAACACATGGCTAAGAGCCGGATCATAATCTCCAGCATCCTGGGGGTAGGTTCAGTTGCAATATGACAAAAATCTCCTCGAGGTGGGGATGACAATTTTGTTTTTCCCTTTACTCCTTTTCGTAAGGGAAAGTCAAACCATATTATATGACGTTAATGTCACCTCCATTTGGTGTGAGTTTTAATAATACACAGCGCAATGCTTTATTTTTTAACTGCATTTGTGTAAATTTAAATAAAAAATGCAGGAAATACAAAACTAATTACAAAATATTTTTAAACTTAAATTTGAAACTAAAATTAAGGAATGGAAAACTTTAATTAGTTAATTACAGTTTTAAAAACTTTCCCGTTTCAAGGCAACAATGTAAGTGATTCAAATATGAATCACTGTGCAGTGTAGGTTTAATCTAAATAATATTCAAAAATGAATAATAACATAAATGAAAATTGATAATAAAATCCTAGTGATATATAAAACATCTTTTCTTAAAGTCTAAACAGGAAATAAATACTCCAATGAAATTCTATGAAACAAGTCACAGAATTCAGTCTACCGCAATATTATTCGAATTATTGATTCTACATTTGGAGTAAAATAATTTAATTGATTTTACACATCTATATGAAAATTTCTTAGAAGATGGTATTGTTTCGAAACGTAGACGCTTTGTTCGACTCGTACTTTCCATCAATTAACTGTCTTTTCTTAACAATGGAAATTCTTATTTTTCAAGGAAAAATGAGGAATTAAAAAGTAG
The DNA here is from genome assembly GCA_013235015.1 of Araneus ventricosus. Lineage (NCBI taxonomy): Eukaryota > Metazoa > Arthropoda > Arachnida > Araneae > Araneidae > Araneus > Araneus ventricosus. The sequence goes on along the minus strand of BGPR01001014.1, from coordinate 175,769 downwards.
GTTTCGACAGGAAATTCAAACAGAAAACTTCGCAATCATTGTAATGGATGCATTGCATGAATTGTAATAGCGTAAGAAACAAAAATAAGTAAGGTTATCATTAAACATAGGTGATTAACTTGTGTTTGAGGAAATGCTTACAATCTTTTGTATGTTTCGGTTAACTGCCATGAAAACAATTTATATTGCGAATATCACGAAATCAGTAGGGGAAACTATGGATACTTGACCCTAGTTTTAATTTTTCTTGTATTTCTCGAAACTTTTGATAGTTAGAATAATAAAAGGATATGTTTTAAAGAATGGCAAATGTACTTATGCTAAATTGATAAGTCATTTAATCACATAACAAATGTATTTCATGAACTCAACTAGGGTCAAGTATCCCTAACCTTAAGGATACTTGATCCTAGTGGTAGGGATACTTGACCCTACATGCAAAGAGTAGTAAGAGAAGTTTGCTTTTAAAAATAATAAAAATTAAAATGTTTTTAAATATACGCTTTTGTTAGTATACTAAAAAGTCGAAAATATTGATGAGAAAAAAAACTCGTAAAAGCGAGAGGCTCTAACAGAAATACTCTGAACAAATTGGAATTTAAATCACATTTATAATACACTTTAATATTTAAATAATGGTTAGAAATTTTCTCTCTAATAT
>BGPR01001014.1:147870-165955 GCA_013235015.1 Araneus ventricosus | reverse complement strand
TAGCTGCAACTTCTGTCGCCGAGGCGAACTCAGAACGTGCCATCTTCATTTACAAGTTAGATAGGGAAAAGGAATATCAAAATAGAGGGAAAAAAGGATTATAGGGAAAACTTATTCATTTTATTAGTACGCAATTCGTCGCTTGATGCCCTCGATCTCTGCAGACAGGTTGCGAAATCACACATCCAACACCAGTCTTTCTTTCATACGTCGGCAATTTACAGACAAAAAACGAAATACTGAAAACAATTATTTTTACTTTCTCGTATACGAAGAGAAAGTATTGTAATCGTCAAAAAATTCGAACTCGAGATATTGACGAATCTCCACGTTTTAGACCTCCACGAGTCCGAAAAACACAACTTTAGAATTATGTCCGTCTGTGAACACGATAACTATTAGACCTAGAGGGATGAAATTTGGTATGTGATCTTTACACATAATTCGTAGGTTTTTATCAAATTTTGGAGAAAATCCGTCCACGGAAAGTCTGCCTGCGGTCATCCGAACACTATAACTTAAAAACTTGAATAGCTAGATGGATAAAATTTGGTACACAGTTTTATCGTCATGAATGTCGGTCCGTATAAAATTTTGGGCCAAATCCGTTAAAGGGTTGACTGCCTGTCGGTCTGTATAATTTACTTTTGAAGAGAATCCGTTATATCCACGCGCATGCGTACTGGAAGCAATCTTCTGTGCACGCGAAAGCTATGGAGCGAATTACGTCACTTTGTCCTTGAGCCGGTAAGAGCTGAAAATCGGTACGCATATCTTTGAATTTGATTCTTTACCTAGATATTTTTCAATCACTATAATGAAAAACTTTCTGATAGTCATTGGATTCTGGGTAACAGTAGGTTCGAATTTTTTTAGCCATGCGGGGGAAGGGCAGACGGCATCTTTTTGGAGAAGTATATGAGAAAGTTTAGGGGAGAACACTCCCGCTGGTTTTATGTGCACAATGACCGAGCGGATAGCTCCTTCCTTTAGCTATGCAATTGCTTAGAATTTCAAGAAATTAAAGGATCTATTCTAAATTTCACAGGGTTCATATACATTTCCTTAAAAGAAAATCAAGGACTTTTAAGGACTTACAAAACCAAAAAATAAGGACCTCTAAATTGAATAAACTTAACGAATTGTCGCACGCATTTTAAAATAAAATGTCTCATTTTTGCAAATTCAACCTATTAGATGATAAAGTACGATATAAAACATAGATAGAAGATACATTACAAATTTAACACAACAAAAATTCTTAAAAATACGAGTTAATAAATTGATGAAAAAAACCATGAAACTGGTAATCAAATTAAATATCTTTTAATTCCAAACTTTTTTCATTCAATTTTACACCCAAGGTATTTATTTTAATTTCTTTTCAATAATTGTTTTTCTTAGTTGATGCGATTGAATAAATAAATTTATGGCCTTTGACTTTTCAGCCTCATTAGCTAAATCATTTGCTTCCCTATTTGTTTGGTGTATTTGGTTTGGAACATTTTCTTTTGTTTTAAAAAAATCTATTTCCTCCTAGAGCTTTTCGTTTCAGTTGTTTAGTTTTAGACTTTTCTTTGGATCTTTCACTTTCTAAATACTGCATGTAATTTGCTCTAGCTGATGTGGCAAAAAGTAAGGACTTTTTAAAAATGGGGCATAAAAATAAGGATTTGTAAGGACTAAATGTAAAAGTAAGGACTTTTAAGGACGCGTACGAACCTTGTTTCATTACGATACAGGACCTAGCAACATACTATTATGATGTGGACTCGCACTACTTGGAAAAAAAAAAAAAAAAAAAAAGCTCCTGCAGTAGCGGCGATTGGTGGACAAAAAATTTATACACATAAAGGTACCCCGGATTATAGGGATAACGCCCGGATAGGGTACGGATAACGAAATTTAAAAATTTAGCTACTTTTTCCAAACACTATTTTTTTTAAATATAATTCTTCGTTTTAAGCAGCTAAAATGAAATAAAAATTAAAATTTTTTCCGTAAAAGGTGTGTGTGTGTGGGGAGGGGAACAACCCCTTGACAAAGTATTATCTTAAACCACTCATGTCATATTTGACTTTAAGATTGAAATAAATGCAGTCTTCTTCACAACATCCCTCTGCCCACGAGACTTTCAAATTTGATGCGACAGTCGACTTTCTTTGGTAATCTTCCTCGTCAATTTGACCCTTTGTGCTGCCATCCGTTTAAACATCTTCACTTATTTTTCAAAGTAATTTTTGTATTTCAATTGCCTTTTAATTATAATGCAGATTTTTTATCAGGCCCATCCCTCTCTTTCAGAAGTTATTATGGATGCAGCGGTCTTGGAATATTTTTAGATCCAGATTAAAAACTTCTTGGAGAAAAAGTTTGGAAAATCATCTGTAAGACTTCTACATATCTCACATCGTATAACAAAGCACAACAATCTTACCTTGCACATCAACTTCTGACCAACAAACCAATTCTTCTGAAATTATCTCATGAAAAATTCTGTAAGGTTTTAAAAAGGCTATTTCTTAGACGAAACACTTTTCTTGGCTTTACTCAATGGAGTTTTTGCTTTATACATTTCTTTTTTGCTCTATATTTTCTTTGGTTCTAGTAATTTTAATTTTTATATAAGAATTTTAATTGTTTTTTATTAATTCTTAAACTGCTTAATAAGGTTTTTTATTTATATTAGATTCATTCATGTTTATTAGCATTATATAGAGTAATCTGCACTAATGTTTATAAAAATTTATAACATATTTATTAAGTTTTACTTGGATTATTTATAAAAAACTTAATTAAAAAATTGAGGCAACAGAGTATTGGAAAAGTCTTAAGGCTTGAAAGAACAGATTACAATGTAGGCTTTAAAAATTCCTTTTGAACTGTTACAGTCCATGTTTTTAATAACTCAGGATTGTTAAGTGGAAGCTGGAAAAAGTTTTCCACATATAAATCTTCATTTTCTATTATGTTATAACAGCCAAAAGATGACCAATAACATTTTTTTTTCCATCCAAAAAGTTTCCACAAAATGGAGACACTCTACAAGATGACAAGTGTATACTTACCTCTATCATGACAGTACTGACTCTATCTATGACGCATTTCTCTCAAACTAAAAATTTTTACATAAATTATTTTTTTTAGTTTTGCTCCAGGAAGATGTGACCTTTTATAAATGATTCCCGTTAAAAAATTTATTTTTAAAAATGGGAAAATGGATCACATTCAATGATGACACTCTCTTATGCTACCACTCAAGCACTTTCTGCAATATCTACAGCAGAGGTTCCTAACCTGTGGTACGTGTACCCTTTGGGGTACACGAACTCAAAGTCGGCAATGGTGGCACAAGAAAACATAAGCGATTAAAAATGTTTCAGAATTTTGTTTCCCCAAGTTCAAGTAAAAAGTCAACTTTGTGCAAGTCTTAAACCTACTTTCAAAATAAGTAAAAAAGAAAATGTAATTTTTAGCTATCTTTATAAGTTAGTGCGAAATTATTACAATAACTGATTTCATCGGTTTTGATGTTGAACTAATGCTATTGTAAAAATGGAATAAAATGTAAAAATCAAAAATAAGTCCTGCAAACATTGTAAATTCCAGTCATTTGGCTTTTAAAGCTCACCTAGGCCCTTAAAATTACTGATAAAAACTTCTTTGTACAGACACATGGTTGGAGGGGGGGAGGGGGAGTATGACAGTAGGGGGTACACAAAAATAAAAAGATTAATCAAGGGGTATGAGAGGGAAAAAAGATTGGGAACCCCTTATCTACAGCATTCTGCCATCAGGTCAATAGAGAGAGTAATGAGAGCTTGCACATTTTTTGAACTTCAAATTTGTAGATTAACTAGAAAAAGTTATTCCTGATGTAACTTGAAGCATTGTATATTGCTGTAAGAGGGAGGAGGGGAACGAAAAGAAAGTACGTGAATTTTCACACCAGAATAATAATTAAGTTATTTTTAGATGTAAAAAAAATAACTAATGAAAAACAGGTAAATTTTTTATATCAAACAGAAATTGTTTTACATAATAAAGCAGATTACAGAAAATTATTTTTTTTAAAAAAAACATTAATAAAGAGTTTATTAGAAAATTGCAAAATCACAAATATGCTAATAACTCAGTAATAACAAGCTTAAATTTAATAACAAACACAAAAGCATAAAGGTTGACACTGAATAGTAATACAAAAGAAAAATTCTAATCTACTTTTTTTTTTTTTTACTTAAGCATTTCAAACAATACGAGTAAGCACTAATTGCCCAAAAATCCCCATTTTTACCAGTTTTTATCATGAGAAGTATGAGAAATATCTTATGCACAAGTAACAGTAACATGACAATTTTTGAATCAATTCAAAGAACAAAATCTCATATTTTTAAAGCACAATTTTATGAAGTAGGCAAATCTGCAAGATGCCAAAACAAAAAAAATTCGTCATTAAATATTGCAACATTGAAAAATAAAGGACTTTTCCTCACAATTATAGCACACACAGCATAAGAAAAAGTGTACTGACAAATCTGTCACTCATGAAAAAAGGGCAACAAAATTTCCATAGTTCTAAGTACAATGATGAACTGTCCATACATCATTAGAATTTTAACAGTTTATTTTTTTTGAGTAACAGCAGAATGTTCACGCTTCTGTGAAGAATAACAGGATGTCTGTAAATATACATGTTACTGCAATGCATAAGTATCAATTCTTGACAAATATTTTGTAATATCCGATCAATAACTGATAGTCATGGAAAATCAATAAGTTTTATGCAGAAAATAAATATATTTACCAAAAAATGCACAAAAACAAACTTGCAGATTAAATTCACAAATGTTTTACAAAAGACTTCACACAATTTGCAACTGTTCTTCAGAACCCATAAGAACCATTTTTAAATTTGGGAATACTGTGAATAATTCCATAGCTAATAACCATCACTTTCATGATTTTCTTACTCTTCTTCTTCTGCTTTCTCTGCAGGTAAAATCATATGAATCAATTTGAAACATTGATCCCATTTATTTTTCCTAGCTGAATAAACTTCAGTACAAGAGGTGAAGAACTGAGTCTCAAAATGGGACATTGAACGTTTAGTTGCTATTCCTTCCTGTATTATGAATTTCAAAAACTCCCATTTTTCATCATCCAAGAGAAATTTTTCCTTTGTAGTTCTATCTCTCAAGATGCCGTTGATGAATGACACTTTTCGTCGAAAAGTCTTCTTCCTTGCAACAAAAGGAATTTTATACCTTATTAGTAATACTAGCAAAATACCACCGAAACTTGTTTCACTGTTTATAAATCGTTTATAAGATGGTGGACTGGTATCCCAGAATTCTAGGAAAAGCTCCCGATAATTGAAATCCTTATACCCATCCAAATCTTTAGAAAGGATTTCCAGCAATAAAATTCCAAAATCCTTTTCTGGAAGATATTGCCATGTCAAACCTACCATTTCCATGAAAACCTTTTGTCTCGGCCAGCTAAGGAAGCTCTTTAAGACAAGCAAAGAGTAGCTTTCAAAGACTTTAGCACGGTCCTCTTCATCCAATTGAGAAAATAAGAAATAAACAGAATCATTCAAATCCTGTTCAGGAAAATTAATATAAGTTTGTGTAGACGGATTAGGTCCCATAGCTAAGTATTCAATGCATGGAACTATAACACTCTTCTTTTCATCATATGTCAATCTCTCATAAAAGTACTCGGCTGCTATTTTATTACCTTCAAGTGCTGCACACTGAAATGCATACACATTAGATAATTCATCATGTTCTTCAAACACATTATGATCCAAAGGCACTTCTTGTATGAAATAAGTCCAATAAATGACCAAACCATGTTGTTCCACTAGTTTGGGATCTCTCCCATTATGAAAAGCCCTCCTAGTCGTTCTGCGCATTTTTTCCCAGAGAATACGGATATCATCTTCCAAGCAATACAAGCATGCCAATTTGTACCGTTTTTTAATGTCTATGCTTTCATCTCTTATAATTGCTTCAGCAGTCCTTCTTTTATCAATCTTGCCCTGAGGTGTCCAGCAAAAATCATCCGGAGCTTCAATGCCTAAGTAAGAATTTTTTGAATGATAATCAATCCACTTCAAGATCTCCAGGCTAACTTGCCAAACCATCTCAAGAACTCTTTTTCTTAACTTTTCAGGAATACATACCATTGACATTTTCTCAACAGCTTTAAGTTGAACTAGTTTCCAATCTTTTTGTTCTTCATACGGAAATTTCTTATAAATCATTTTGTGATAATCACAAGCTTTAATTAGGGTTTTAATTTCTGCCTGCTTGCATAACGTCACAGTGACTTTAGACAGAGCCATATTTTCCAAATTAGGCTGAAAAAGATTTACAGCCCGTTCAAGTATTGCTTCGAACATGATTGATCCGATTTATTGCAGAACCACAAGTGTAAAAAAACTCAATATTACAGTAACATAGGAATTTTTATTCCTAATTGGTAGCACACTATGTTACATTAATATGGACATTTCATAGTCATTAGCTAATGAAGCTGTTTGTCAACAAGTCACTAACGAGATAAAAATTTTCAGTTTGTAGGGTCAGAACATTAAATTCCGTAAAGCAATTTCTCCTCTTTTTTGTTCTTGCTGAAAAAGAAGAATGTTACAATGAAAATGATGAAAAATTATTTTACAGAAAAGAACTGCAATCAATTAAAGCACAACTTTGAATATTTGCTAAATTAGACTGGGAATAAGATTGCTGAAATAATATAATTTAGAACAACTTATAAATAAATATTTCTCTAATTAAGAAAGAATGAAGGAATACAAAAAAGTGATTAAAAATCTAACTTGGTTTGATTTTTTATGGCACAAGGACCAAGTTTGGACATGTTATGCCAAACGCATGATAAAAGATAATGTCACATGTATAAGAAATATAAAATTTGGCAAAATCAACTCTAAATAAACAAGTCAAACATTTTTTAAATTGCTATAAATATAACAAAATTTTTAACTTGATAGATGTACTAATAAAAGATATCCTTTAATTATAGACATTTACACAGTCAAGTTGCTCTTAATGATAAACCGTTTTAGAAGAGGAGGGAAAATCTTGAACGTAGGCTAAACCACATTGTTTTTACAAGACAATGATGAAACAACTTTGCTTTGTGACAATATAAAAATCAAATAGTATAGATGAAAGTCTACATGCCAGCAAATATTTGCAACAACAAAAAAAATGTAATAGGGCATAATGCTTGTTAAATCATAGGTTCTGACCCCATATGGGACCAAATGCCTATAATTGGTTGGCGTTTCATATTTCTAAGACGCATTTGTTTGGATTAAAGCCAAAGCTGGGAGAAAGGTATGATAAGTTGCTTTTCAGTAAAATACTTTTTTCATAGTTTACCGAATAAAGTTTCAGTATGTAATATATTAATTATCAGTATGTAATAATTTCAGTATAAATATTGTAAGACAAACAATATTTGGGATAGAACCTAAGGTATTCTAAGATGTTGATCCTTTATTGGGAGGAAGCAGGTACACTGATACTCTACAGATATTTATAATGGTAACTGCTTCATGTGTCCCCATAAGAAAAAAATCCATTAAGGTCAGGTTTCGAAAGCATGGGGAACAGGCTATAGTTGCAAGTCACCATTTTTCATATTTGAGCAGCTATATACACTGCACAATTGATACAGTAATAGGCCTTGAATGTTTCTAATCATTCAATAAGAAATATGAATATGGTTAGAAGTACACAGCTTTGTTTCAGAACAATTATTGGCAGTCAATATTACTTATGTCTGGCTTCTATTATATCACCACAATTACGGAAGTAGATGTTACTTTTACAGCTAATTGGAATTTTTATTTACAGTGAAACCTCTCTGAGCGGCCACCCCTCCGTTCCGAGAAAAATTGGCCACTCTGAAGGGTTTTCGTTACAATTACAAGATAATTGCTATAATACATAATATAAACAAGTCTGACACATATTTCTTATTTAAAATGAAGTTTGAGACTTATCTGAAGAGAAAATAGTACTTTATTTAATAATTTTTTACATTTTTTGAAAAAAGGATACAATTTGTGACTGTTTTAAGTTTTTATCCTTCTCGGAAAAAACCATTTTTTCAAGTTTGTTTTTCAGTTTAAAAAGTAAATATCTAACCGATACGTTTGTGAAATGGGATGGGCGAACCCACACGGCAGCCGTTCAGAGGGGTTGGGTGGCCGTTGCTAGGGGTTATTTTAACATTAGGTCTATGGATCGAAAAATCCGTACCACGAAAAATTGGCCGTTAAGAGGGGTGGCTGTTCGAAGAGGTTTCACTGTATTTGCATTTCTGGAGCAAAAAATGAATTCAGACTAGGGTGTCTTTGGCAAACAATATTTTTCTTGGCATATCCTATCAATATTTTTTTAAAAGTAAGACTTTGAGGACATCATGTACACTAATCCTAGGAATTTGCTTAATAGAAACATGGTAAGCAAATCTTGCATGGACTAATGCTTATTAGCAAAATTTTTCAAGAATATATAAAACAGTTAATAATAATAAAAAAATATTGTAGATTGAATGAATATGGATATTTTTTTTAACAAATATCATGCACTGAAATAATAAATATTGAATTATGAATGGGAGAAGAACAAAAGGTAAAACTAAAGTTTATGGTGCACAGCCATTCCTTCCCACTTAGGATCACCAACTTTTTGTTGCCAAGAGCAAGACAGCTTGTCGATGAGAGAACATTTGTTTTGGGTGTGCAGTGAGCATTTTATTGTTCCCTTGTGAACACGATGCCTGCAGCATCTACAAGCGCATCATAAACTTTAGTTTAACCGAATGAAAATCTTATCTTTATTAAGCTAAGAACATCACTCTTTTATGTATAATTTCTAGACAACAGTTTATTACTTTCATGCAAAATATTAGCATCAAGATCAGTCTATGCATGCTTTTTTCTTAGGAACTGGGAATCAATACTGTTTATATCAAAACTGAATTTCAAGATTATCTTCATGATTCATTAAGATTTCTCAATTTTTCTTGTTGATAATTTTCAATACTGCATTCGATCACGAAATTTAGATTAATAGGTAAGAAAAGAGTTCTTTGAAAGAGAAAGTGTATTTGTACTAAAATGTAAATTATCAGCTCAGAACAGGGCCAGATTTCCCATAGGGCCAACCTAGGGCACAAATATATACAGGATTCATATTGTATATATGATAGTAAAATTCAGGAGTTTCTAAGGATTTTTTCAGGAGTACAGTACAGAAAATTCCAGGGATAACGTGAAAAAAATCAATTGTAGGGTAGAAGGGGGTAGTGTGGACGATTTTTATAAAATTGGCAGAAAAGAATACTAAATATCAATTCTCCCATCTTTCCCGATTGCGGTGTCTCGGAACATGCGCGGTAGACTCTTTCGGCGCTAAGTAAGGTCAGAAGTAAGAATTTCGGATTCCAGCGACTTTCTATCAATAAGGAAACGTCATATTTTTTCATGTTCTATCATAATTTTATCTTTTGCTCTTAGATTGTAATTTTTCAGGAGATAAAAAGTATTATCAGGATAAAAAACACAATTTTCAGGGCCCTAAGAAAAAAAAAGCAAAATTCAGGAGTTTTTCAGGAATTTCAGGAGGAGTACGAACCCTGTATATATAAAGAAGTTACAATAAAACATTTACAAATTTCAGCAGTATTTTGGGAAGACCATACAAAACATTAATTTTTAAGCACATCCATACATATTAAATAAACTGGTAGCACATTTGCATTGTCTCTCTCTATAATTGTGGTGAATGAACCTGGGGAGAGGGCACACAATTAAGCACTTTGGCCTAGAAATGTATAAATCTGGCCCTCGCTGAGAAACTAGTAGCATGACAAGAATTATTTCATAAAGATTGAAATATAAACTATAAAATTTTTACATTCACTGTGATGTATTGAATTTACTACATTTTAACAGAATTCAGGTTTATAATGATACCTGTTCGGTTGGTATCTACAAGTTGGAACACACCGCTTTCATCGCCAAAATGGTAACCTGAGGAATCGAGCGGATTAGTTCCATTGGCAACCCATCGGCTAGATTGCTTACCTCATGGCAAGCGTTTTGCGTGATTTGAGTTGTTTACATACTACGCGGATTTTTAAATAACTTAAATTATTTATTAAATAATAAAATGTATTTTAATTAGTATGATTTCAATTAGTAAATGAATGACAAATAGAACTTAGGTTTATTTAGTGATGATATATTTTTCCGATCACATAATTGAGAGATTTTTTCTTTGTTTTCTAATAAAAATCGTTTGCATGGAATTTTTGAAGTTGTACTTGTTTTGAACGCTACTAAGGGCAAATGTTCTGCTGCTAAATTAGAGTAATTAAAAGAAGCTGATTCCGTACATTCACTAAGCTAGCGAAGCTACTAGGTCCCACTTTGCTGAAAGCGAAGCCGCTGATGTTTTTTTAAGTTAAAAAATTTTGCCCGGTGCCTACTTCAGATGCCGCAGGCATTGCGAGCGCTATTTTTTCTGCTTCATTAGAATAATTAAAAGTAACAGATTCCGTACATTCAATGAGCTAGGAAAGCTAGTAGTTTTGTTGAAATTCTACATTTTAAACGGGAGATAGTGCAACGACAAACCACAAACGCAATGGGTTCGAAAAAAGATTAAACGATTAACTTTTAACTGTGACCGATGCACGTTTGTTTACCATCTTGCGTTGGCGTCTTGGCGCGATGGCGCCGTTTTACGAAGAGTGTGTTCCAACTTGTAGATTTCAACCACCTGTTCAACCTAAATTACTTTCTAATTAAGTTAAAGAGGGCACTGGTTTATAAGTTTCTTCACAAAATTACAGTTAACCTTAAATCAAGTCTAAATCTAGCATCTTAAGTTATTAGGGTAAAGGTTGTTATTGTAAGAGCATAATGAATTAATATTTCATTGTTCCAATGACATGCTTGTTTCAAGGATTGACTGCAATGCATAAAAATCACCAGCTGGTACCAAGAATATGGGTTGGTATCTACAAGTTGGAACACCGATTTCATCGCCAATATGGTTACTTGAGGAATCAAGCGGATTAGTTCCACTGGCAACCCATCAGCTAGATTGCTTACGTCATGGCAAGCGTTTTGCATGATTTGAGTTGATTACATACTATGCGGATTTTTAAATAACTTAAAACATTTATTAAATATTTAATTAAATAATAAAATGTATTTTAATTAGGATGATTTCAATTAGTAAAAAAATGACAAATAGAACTTGGGTTTATTTAGTGATTATATTTTTTTCCGATCATATGATTGAGAGATTTTTTCTTTGCTTTGTAATAAAAATCGTTTGCATGGAATTTTTGAAGTTGTACTTGTTTTGAACGCTACTAAGGGCAAATGTTATGCTGCTCCATTAGAGTAATTAAAAGAAGTTGATTCCATACATTCACTAAGCTAGCGAAGCTACTAGGATCACACTTTGCTGAAAGAGAAGCTGCTGATGTTTTTCAAGTTAAAAAAATTTGCCTGGTGCTCACATTAGATGCCGCAGGCATCGCGAGCACTATTTTTCCTGCTTCATTAGAATAATTAAAAGTAACGGATTCTGTACATTCAATGAGCTAGTAGTTCTGTTGAAATTCTACATTTAAAACGGGAGATAGTGCAACGACAAACCACAAACGCAATGGGTTTGAAAAAAGATTAACTTTTAACTGTGACCGATGCACGTTTGTTTACCATCTTGCTTTGGCGACTTGGCGCGATGACGCCGTTTTACTAAGAGTGTGTTCGAACTTGTAGATTTCAACCAGAATATGTTTTCGTGTTAGAATTTTAGTTAGTAAGTCTTAAAAAATGCATAGATTCTTGGCAACAATATGAATTTGCATTACTAAATGAAAACAAAAAAATATACAATAAAAAAAAGAGAGAACACATTTGGGTAGGTATATAAGGCATGCAGGGCAAAAAAAAAAAAAACCTCCCGAGAATCACAGATTTTATTTATTATTATATGGAAGAAACTGGAAAAGCTTTTAAATCCCATCTTTGGATCCAAATAAACTACTTATGCAAATATCTTTCATAGTATGGCTTATACTGTAAATATTATAAATTTTAATTGTAACAATTTCAATTTATTCTCACATGATAATTCTGCTTAATGATCTAAATAAAGAAAGGAAAATGTAATTAACTTTGTGACAGAAAAAAATACACAATTAAGTAAGAGAAGAAAAGAAAGAATTGCACGAAAATATCAAATTATAACAATTTTTTTACACAGAAGCACAGGAATATTAATTAATAACGGCTAGACTTAAGTTTAATGTGCGTTCGCCAAAGTTGAAGTTTTTTCTGGCGATTTCTCGCCAAATGTGGTGCACGTTAGTTATTTCATTGCAACTCTTTAATGAAAATATGGCGGACTTTTGGCGAGTATTTCATAGTTGGCGTGATTTTTGCCAACTTGGCGGGAAACCACACATCAAACTTAAGTCTTACCTTAATAACATTTAATAATTTTAATCAGTCTTAAGCTGATTCCAAAATAAATGACATAATTAAAGTTCACTTTTACATATTAAAAAAATATACAGAAGGTAATTCAGAAACTCCCACTGTTTATTACTCACAAAATGAAATAGATGTCGCCTCAGAGATGGGATGAAGAGTTAATTGAATACTGGGATTTCATCTTGTACAGCATGTCACCCACTAAAATATTAGGGGAGAAGTCACATTTAAGAAAAATATTTCTAAAAATGAAAACAAATAAATAATATTAATTCAATGACACTATAATGCTACTTTAATTTTTGTTTACTTTATCCACATGTATAATTAAAATGTATGGACTAAGTCCTTAGTAAAAAATGTTTATAAATAACTGTAGATAATTAGAGTACAAATATCAGTGACTTCTAAAAGAGAAAATAAAGCACCAGTATAAAGCATTTCTTTTAGATGTACATACACAATTAAGTATAATATTATATGGATATAATACAAATAACATGAATTTCGATGAATCAAGTACAACTTAATAAGAACATATGTTAGAAAAATCCATTTTATATCAATTTTGTAAAATATCTTATATTTATCTGTAGTAATTACAAACCCAATCTAATTATATTTAATGATAATATTGTAAAGAAAATATAAGTTTACGTATCTGGCTAAAGCTAAGAGTATGTTTAACAAGATTTTAGGCTTATAAGATCGGCGCTTCATTTTCGCCGAAAGCAAAAACAACAACAATAACATTCCTTGATGTAATCTGACAATTAAAAAACAATTAAAAGATAGCATAATCTAACAATTAAAAGATCAAGTCTAGTTTTAAGAAAGTGTGTAAGTTATTTGCCGCTTTTGTTTTCATAATTCTGTAGCTTATGTTAATGAGAGATCAGTGTCAAATTAAGAAGCCGAAACTCCTCACCTTTCGCTGCGTTCAGACTATAAAATATTATCTTAAAAAGTAGAATGAAGTAAGAGCTATGTGGTCATCGGGAATCCTAACGTTTAAAATACATTACAGATTTATATTAGACTAAAATATAACACAAACATGTAAACAATTTTTTTCCCCCACAGTTGCAACACCACCACTAGACAAGCGTCTCCCTAGCCAATCTATCTTTCAGTTCAACAGAATTCAGTCAACTTGTTTACTTTTTATTCTTTTCTTTTCAGCAGGTTTGTGATGGTATGTTGCCGATTTACGATTTGCTTTAATTGCTGCTTTCTTTCCACCCTGCTTTTATTATTTTACAAACTAAATAAGCATCTTATTCAGCAAAGCAAATTTTAATGAACAATGCATTGAAGCAGTGCGCCTGATTACTTACTAATTAAGGTCCGGACTGAAACCCCAACGGAATTACCGAAGACATTTTAACAGGATGCAGGAATGTCTTATCTGAATCTGATCCCGCTATTTTCATTTGAAAGATATTTTTTCAGCCTTGCCGTTTATTACAGATATAGCTGGAAGATTCAATATTTTTAAAAAATACGATGAATGGTAACTAATTTCTATGGTATTGGAAAATTTTTAGTGGAAAGAAAAATTGAGAAAGATCTAACGACATTATCCGGCACATATCTACTAGCTCTTATTTTAGCAGATAATTGTGTGACAGTTATGTAACTAATTACTGCTAATTGTCTCTAGAAGTTTCCTTTAAAACAATAAACGATCGAAATATCTGCCACACCATTTATATTTTTGTAATTCAAAACTTGAAGAAAGGAATTGGTTGTGATGTAAAAGCAGCATGCTTCTTTATCCATTTTGCGAGGTCGGCGTCAAATGTGAACAGCTCTTCTGTTACCTTACTTCAGATATGACAGAAAAATTAATTTCTGCTCCTTAAAGGTTATATTAGAATATATATATTGAGATTATTTCGATGAATGTAATCTTTATCTTTTTCTTTGTTTCGCAATTCAGTTGGTTTAAAGTACCGTTTAATTTCAAGATCATATTGGAACTTAAAACATCCTTCCTATTCAAATAATACAGGGTGTCCGAAATGTATCTTTACACTTTTAAAAATAATTAAAAATAAACAAACAATGATATGCACTTACGGATTTTTATGTTCCATAAAGAAAATATCAAAGTTTTTTTTGCAATGTTTTATTCCACATTTTCAATGTGCGCACACCATTAGTCGCTCGCAACACACCGAGTCTATACGAGGTTTCTAACCAAGTTCTATGAAGCATTGCAGAATCAACAGTCTGGATGGCCGCTGTAATTCAACTTTTCAGTTGATCAGTGTTACGAATTAGAGTTTGGTAAAAAATGTTTTTCACGCATCCCCTTAAAAAGAAGTCCAAAGGTGTTATGTCTGGAGATATAGGTGGCCACGGTATTGGACCGCCTCTTCCAATCCAACGCCTGGGGAATTTTTCATCTAAAATCTTTTGCACTTCCAAACTCCAGTGTGGCGGTGACCCATCCTGCTGGAAAATGATATTAGGTTGCAAGTCCTCTATAGAATAAATACAATTTTATTTAAACAATTAAAGGGAGAGTTTTACAGGGGGAAATTATTTATAATAGAAAGCGCAAAAGAAAGATTAGACTAAGTACATGGTTGTATATTTAATGAAAGTTAAATCAAAGCTGTTCAAGATAGATGGTCTTTCGAACATTTGCATATTTAAGAGGATAGCCATTACACTTATAAGAATTAATCGGTTAGAGGGATTCGAGAGTTACAAGAGAAGAAAATTAATTACCCTATTGACATCTTTCAAGCTACTGTGGCTACGCAGTAGCACTTACAGCAACAGCTACATGTTTAGTGGGTGTAGTGCTTCGGGGCTCCAGATCGCTCAACTTAGCAGCTGTCGCGCGGAGCTTGGCGACATCTCTTTTAAGGCCGATAGGGGCACTACCTTGAGGGCATTGAACCCAGGGGTGTCTGTGAACTTGGCCACCGAAAACGAGGGACGGAGAGTTTTGGGGAAAGAAGGAGCGAGGTGGGATTTCGCCTGCTCTACACGGTAGCTGCTTTGGGTGTTCTATTTCTCGTTGAGGAGAGTGGAACTACCGGATATATATGTGTTTCTCGTTGAAGAGAGCGAGAGACCACTTGTGAAAGATTGATTGGACACACTGGTTGAGATTCCCAATAAAGGATTTGGCCTGCAATCAAGTTTCTTTCATTTCAAAGAACCATCGAACATCACAGTGGGAAAAGTTCAGCGATCTGCTATTTGCAACTAGAATTCCGATGCTCTCTCTTTTTGTTGGAGAAAACAGGGCGCTGATCAAAATGCGTCACGAATGGGACTAGTGGCGTCATCTATCCAACAAGCGGTGACCTAACCTTTTACAATTCTTCTCTATAAATTGTGTGTTTTTTTAATAGAACAGGCCCTACATAAAGGATATCGGGTCACAAAAATTAAATTAAATGAAAGAAGCATATCTACTCTTTATTTTTTAGGGAACTTGGCATTTTTATAGAAGCCAGAGAAAAATGTGGATATCTTCCTTTCGTAATTTGTGAACAATTATTATGAAATATTGCTAGTCTTCAATTTTATTTACTAAGATATTGTTGGTAATGTCTCCGAGAAGTCATTTATCCAATTTGTTATGATGGCGGGCGATCGAGTAAAGGTGTGTATACACTTGCGAGCAGAACATGATTAAAACAATTTGCAGCGTGTTTAAGGAAATTTTTTCAAGACAAACAGACTTTGATCCATAGAAAAGAGGCGAACGGACTTGAAATCTGTCAATCACCCCTTCAATCAGTGATAGTGGAGGGGGTCTTTGAAAGCGCAAGGGGGGACGGTGTTAAGAAGTTTTTGACTTGGAGCGCTTTTGTATACGTTTCGGGTTCCAATGCGAAGATTTTGTTTTGTCTCACAGGGTGCTGGAATATATTATTTCCATGGCGAATAAACCTCGATCCATGGGATGGCGGAGAACAGAATACACTTTGAACCCATTAGTCACCATCTCAGTGATAGAGGAAGGATTATAAATGGGGGGGGGGGGAAGGTCTTCGGAAGCACGCTGTCTCAGCAGAAGTAGAGAATGAATGGCAATAAATCCAATGCGCTTTATTAATGCACTTGCGACGAATAGCACCGAACACGTTCCAATTTGAACCGCAAATCATTTTGAATTCACCGATAAACCGATAGGATTTGGCTCTCTCCAGCTGTACCCAGACCATTCAAGGCGAGAAAAAACACCCGTCTACACCTACGAACAGTTGTTTGGCAAATGTTCTGTTTGTCTGCTGCTCGCAAGTGTATACGCACCTTAATGGAATTGGGCCTGATATAATTTAAGTCTGGTAGAAGGCTTTATGTGTCTCGTAGAATGGTTCAATGACTCTGGGATTGATTTCAATCCAAAAATTCAGCCTAAGCTCGTTTCAAATAATTTCGCAGCAGCAGAGACGAAAATATCGGCTAACGTCTTTTAAAGTGCGAAGACGTCTTCACCATCAAGAATTCTATGCAACAAGACCACTTGTGTATACCCCTCTTAATCGAAGACAAAAAAGTGCCCGTTTACGTTGGGCAGGAGAGCACGTTATTGGAACAGACAGCAATGGGCATCTACTCTTCACAGATGAGCCTGGATTTACTTTGGGCAGTGATTCCAGTCGTGTGCTGTTATGGAGAGAAAACAGGCAACACCATCAATCTAAAATTGTTGTAAGACACAGTTATAGAGGAGGTGGAATCAGAGAGTCGATTAAAGTCTTCGACAGTGCGAAGACATCTTCACCATCAAGAATTCTATTCAACAAGATCACTTGTGTGTATCCCTCTTAATCGAAGACAGACAAGTGCCCGTTTACGTTGGGCAGGAGAGCACGTTATTGGAACAAACAGCAATGGGCATCTACTCTTCACAGATGAGCCCAGATTTACTTTGGGCAGTGATTCCAGTCGTGTGCTGTTATGGAGAGAAAAAGGTAACAAATTTCATCAATCTAACATCGTTGAAAAACACAGTTACAGAGGAGGTGGAATCAGAGAGTCGATTAAAGTCTTCGACAGTGCGAAGACGTCTTCACCATCAAGAATTCTATTCAACAAGATCACTTGTGTGTATCCCTCTTAATCGAAGACAGACAAGTGCCCGTTTACGGTGGGCAGGAGAGCACGTTATTGGAACAGACAGCAATGGGCATCTACTCTTCACAGATGAGCCTGGATTTACTTTGGGCAGTGATTCCAGTCGTGTGCTGTTATGGAGAGAAAAAAGGCAACACCATCAATCTAAAATTGTTGTAAGACACAGTTATAGAGGAGGTGGAATCAGAGAGTCGATTAAAGTCTTCGACAGTGCGAAGACGTCTTCACCATCAAGAATTCTATTCAACAAGATCACTTGTGTGTATCCCTCTTAATCGAAGACAGACAAGTGCCCGTTTACGTTGGGCAGGAGAGCACGTTATTGGAACAGACAGCAATGGGCATCTACTCTTCACAGATGAGCCTGGATTTACTTTGGGCAGTGATTCCAGTCGTGTGCTGTTATGGAGAGAAAAA
>BGPR01001014.1:126541-147860 GCA_013235015.1 Araneus ventricosus | reverse complement strand
GATTTACTTTGGGCAGTGATTCCAGTCGTGTGCTGTTATGGAGAGAAAAAGGTAACAAATTTCATCAATCTAACATCGTTGAAAAACACAGTTACAGAGGAGGTGGAATCAGAGAGTCGGCTGGAGTCTCTCTGGCTAGTCGCATTAATCTCCATCAGTGGTGAAGTAGCTAAATAAGCAGTGCAGGGACGCTTTAACCTGAGTGACAAAAACGACGCTGTTTTAAGGGTGCTTTCACAATTTTTTGTTAAACGTCGATCATAAAAAAAGCAGTGCCAGAGCGGCCTTCCGGTGCGTTCTGGCTCCATTACACCCCGACCTCCATTTGCTCTACCGAGAAACTCTCGATACTGTGAGATACAGAGACGAGATCCTCGATTTATGTGTCATTCCATATGCTAGTGAACAAGCGCTGGCCCCTGATTGGTCTTTGTTTCCGTTTCAGTGTCCGACAATTTAATTGAAACTATGGAAAATCGATGCATTGCGGCGGGGGGGGCACATTTCGGTACTTTCTTGTTATAGCAACCTTCCCGAACTTAGTTGGCGATCTTCGGATTTCGCCAAGCTCGTAAGTTCAATGTGCTAGCGAAGCTAATACGTTCCGGCTTCTGAGGCTAGCAAAGCCTTAGGAGGTTTTTTAAGTTAAAAAAATATGCCCGATGCCCACTTAGCGTCCCTTTAACAAGGAATATTTATAAAAAAACCTATGTGAATTTGAGAACCTCAGTAAAAAAGTAACACGATGCTAATATCAGTAAGCGTGCTATTTTTATAGGACCGCAAAAGTTTTGGTGAGATTTTACCATCATCTTGGCGATATATCTAGGTTGCTTGGCGATTCTCTGTAACAAGGAAGTACCCACATTTCTTATTAAAAATCATTTTTTATATATTTTTAAATATAAATCTTTAATTTATTATTTTTCATCAACAGCGGGCTTTTGGAGAAATGATGTAATAATTTAGTTGCAAATTACGCTTGATGCTAAAATTAGACAAAATTGAATGAATACTTTCAATGCTTTTTTCCAACTTGCATTTAATTTTTTTGTCAATTAGACACAAAAAACAGGTTGTACCTTAACTTTTGGAGGCCAGTATATATTTATTATCCAAGCAACAATTCACAGTGGCATGCGAATGCAATTCAAGTTATATATAATATTTCCAAACAAGGGATTCACAATAACCTTTTATTTCACAAAAATAATTAAAATAATTGCTTCAAATACAGTTAAGTAGAAAAACTTTTGCGAAATTTTTAGTTTTACAGTTCTCTAGACAATATCTCACGAACTATCTTTATGTGGTAAATTATAATAAAAAGTTCGGTTCGTTTATAATATGATATGATTTCATATTAAATATGATTTATGATTTCGTTTGCAGAGTCACTGAAGCTGATATAAGAATTTCAGCTACGTTATATATCAATCCAGCCGTGAAATAAGGAAGTGCATAACATGGGATGAGCTGGTTCAATGAGCCCTAACTTTTCGAATATCACGAGTTCGATTAAGTAATCATACACATAAAGGTTTAATTGTAATTATTATTATTGACAGCCATTGAGTATTTAAGGAGCATATAGAATGCCAAAATAATGCAGGGTTAGCCTAAATGATTCATCGGGTTTCAAAACACTGTGCATTGAGAGGTATACAACCTACAAAGACGGGTGATACGTGACAAGATACATACACTCCCGAAGTTTAAAAGCCCGCCTCGTGGCTCGCTAGATGGCAGGCCTGTAGCGGCACTGTACAAGATGGTGGCAATACAGGAGAAGAGCTTTTGTGTGTTGGAATATGCGAAGTGTTCTTCGGTTACGAACGTTCAGCGTGCATTCCTTCGCAAATACGGAAAAAGCTACACCTGGTCATTTGTAGTATGTACCAGAAACTTGGTGAGTGTATGTATCTTTTCATGTATCACCCGTCTTTGTGGATCGTATACTTGTAAATTAACAGTCCTTTGGAACCCGATGAATCATTTAGGCTAACCCTGTATATTAAAACACGGAAAAATCTGTTATAACATATTACAAGAAAGAGGCAAATGGGAGAAAAGTTCTTTAATATTCAATTTTAACCGAAATGCTTTTCAAAAATTTTACTGATGAACAAAAATCAGATTACAGTGGAACCTCGGTAATCCGAATTCCAGGAATCCGAAAATCTTTTTTTTTTTTAATTTTCTGAAATTTTTTTATTAAACCAGCGGGAGTGGCCTCCCCTAAACTTTCTCGTATACTCATTTCTCAAAAACTCTCGCACAGCCTGTCAGTTCCCCTCACCCTCGCTCGGATAAAAATTTCGAATCTGCTCTATTCCCAGAACGCAACAAGTTTCTCCAGGACACGTGAAAACAACAAAACAAACGGAAATAAAATAATCCGAGCAAGGTCAGAATTCGAAAAAGGGGAGAGAAAAGAGCCAAAAGGGAAGAAAAAAGCGCTAAGCATAAGTTCATTAAGCATAAGCCTTTTTAAGAAAAATGTACTTTACTTCTATAAAAAATTTCAAACATGTATCTATAACAGATTTTGAGAAAAGGTACATGGAAGTGGCCAATTTAATATTTTTTTTTTGTTTTGACAAAAAAAAAATTGTAAAAAATAAATTTTGGAATTAAAAAAAAATCATTTTAGTGTAATGAGAAAAGTGTACTTAACTTGTATAAAAAATTTCAAAGATGAATCTATAACAGATTTTGAGGAAAGGTACACCGAAGTGGCCAATTTAACATTTTCGGATTTAGGGTTCCGACTCCCCTTAAATGAAAGTATGATTTATCAATGTATATTAAATAATTTAATTTTTGTCATCTAACTATTAAGTAGCACAAGAAGGAACGGGTGATATTATCAAAAAACACAGATAAATATAAGTTGGAAACACAGAGTCTGATTTTG
The DNA here is from genome assembly GCA_013235015.1 of Araneus ventricosus. Classification (NCBI taxonomy): domain Eukaryota; kingdom Metazoa; phylum Arthropoda; class Arachnida; order Araneae; family Araneidae; genus Araneus; species Araneus ventricosus. The sequence goes on along the minus strand of BGPR01001014.1, from coordinate 144,943 downwards.
AGTTGGGAGATCCTGTTAAGTATGAAGAGTCACACATAACTGCTAAAAAAATTAACATTAGCATTCTCTGACCCATATACAATTTTAAAACAAATTTCAAGCACCATTTTTGAGATAGAGAGACTCATTTCTCTCACTAAGCCAAATTCTGGAACAGTCCGTGTCAGAAAACAGCGTACATTTCAGTCCAGAAAAGTTACGAATAAAATAACAATTCCAAGAACTCTGGCGCCGTTTTTTTTCCTTCTTTTCCAAGTTCAAGAACACTTTTAGATTACCTTCTAGTGGAAACAATGCTACACAATAAAAATTAAATTTCTGTGTGCATTGGTGTTATATGCACCAGTACAGAGGGATGGGCACAAATGCACTGCGCAGATGTTTTCGAGCATGCCATTGCGCTTCACTGCACAAAGAACTTGCTCTCAGCTGCTCTATATGGTTTGAAATAAAAAAATAAATTCAACCTAGTCGCAACAATAGGTTAAAAAATTGATTAATGTTTGGTTGTTGCACCCACGCCATCCTAAAGGACAATATAGGTTTTTCTAGTCTGTAATTTTTGCATCAAGTGATTTTATTTTTAATGAAAATTATTTCCGGTTCTTCTTATTCAGAGCACTTTATAAGGTTGCCAAAGAAGTAATTTGTCTTTTCTAAACGTTATTTGCATTTATTGAAAGCCTTAGAAGAAATATTTCCGAATGAAGAAACTATACATAACCTTTCTAGCATTTGTTGTGTGTTTTCTCTGGGTCTGATTTGTATGTTGTGTGTTTTCTCTGGGTCTGATTTGTTTGTTGTGTGTTTTCTCTGGGTTTGACTTGTTTGTTGTGTGTTATCTTTTTTTTTCTTTCGCAGTCGAAGTAATTTTTTTGTAGATAATTCCTCACTTTAACGAAACAAATCAATTAATCTCCAGATTACGTAGGTGATCTGTGCAGATTTTGCACCCCTCCGGCCTCATATACAGTTTTAGAATTTTCATTTTAATACTTGATATATACGAAAAACAGCAAATTAAATGGACATAAAATACAAAAGATTTGCATCGATTCTCATTTGACATTATAGAATTTTATTGCAATCTCTTGCATGTACTGCAATACATACTTTACACTACAATAAATGATGTCGCATGAACAAGCCATTATTTGCTCTTATTTCACTTTGTAATAAAAAAGCTCACCCCCCTCCCTCACATTTAATTTTGCCCAACACAATTCTCGATTTTCTGTGTATGATTTTCAGGCTTACTTGAGTAAGCTAAACTGCTTATAAAAGCAGAAACAATACATTTTAGCTACCTATTATCAGTAAACTAGAAAATCACCCGTCATGGTATGACGAGCGCAAATAGCCTCCTCATTCGAGAGATTTCCTTTCAAATTTGAAGTGTTTAAATAGATATATATGCGAGTGAAATGTTTAACATTGATTGAAAACAAATAAAATAAATATATGTTTTATGACAGGAAATATTTTTTTATTTACATATTTCTTTATTCAAAAAACCTCTTGGTAAACAACATTCAGTGTGAAGTGTTTTTCGTTGTTTAACAATTTTATTATAATTCAATAACCATGAAATTTATTTATTTATTTTATTTATTTATTTAAAGAAAAGCACACTACAGAGAAAACTCCATTTACAGAGTGCTGACAAACACACAAAGAACAAAAGTCACAATGAGTAAATAAAAAAATATATGTGCCTTAGAAAGCAAAAAGTAGACCACAGAGAATACATAAAATCATAAAACTTATGCAAACGTATATATAATTGAAAACGAAAACACATAATCACAAAACTTTAAGACACACTATGACACCAAAAGCCGTATTTTTTTTAAAAAAAACTAAAGTTCATTTCCAAAAAGCAAGGGTCAAAAAGTCAAAACACGCAAACATCGAGTCTAATAAAAAACACACCAGGAGTTTAAAAACGTAAATACACACTTGAGATTAAAAAAAAATGCAACACTTAAGATAAAAATAAATCAAACACGGAGCCAAAAAACTGGTCGAATACATAAGAACACGGAAAATCAAATAGCATAAAAATCTAAAATGTTGTAGAAAGACAAAATAAAACATATCATGTATTTAAAAGATGCAAACATTTCGACTTAAAAGCACCTAGAGACATATTAAAAATGTCAAGTTCATCAGAGAACGTGTTAAAAATTTTATAAAACCTATATAACGAGAACCTGTTAATATAATTAAATTTTGAATCTAAATTTGGAAAGGAACTCTGGTTTCTTAAAAATCTGGCGGGCACAGCGAAATCTATTGAGCTCATTATATCATCACAATCAATTGAACCATTAATAACTTTGTAAAAGAAAAGAACGCAAGAAACATCTCGTTGAAGGATAAACTAGACATATTAAAAATATTACGTAGGAGTGAAGAAGATATATCATGCAAGTAAAATCCATTTTTTTTGTAAAGTAAATATCTCAAGAAGTTGTTCTGTATTCGCTCAATAATTTCTATTTTGTTTCGGTAATTGGGATTCCAGATAATACTGCAGTATTCCAGATTGGAACGAATATGAGCGCAATACAAGACCTTGAGGGTAAGTTCACTGGAAAATTCTCTGGTTTTACGCTTAAGAAATCCAAGCCTGCGATATGTCTTAGAGACCATGGTGTCGATATGTTGGGAAAAATCAATTTTGGAGTCAAAGATGATACCAAGATTAGTGATTGTATTTGAGCGTGATAAAACAAGATTGTTAATTTTGTATACATGAATCAAAGGCTGAGCCTTTCGAGTGTAACTAAGAACACTACATTTTTCAATGTTCAAGTGTAATCTGTTGTCTATGCACCACTTAAAAAGACAATCAAGATCTCTTTGTAAAAGAACAGAATCTAAATCGGAACGTATTGAAACAAACAATTTCAAGTCGTCAGCAAATAAAAGGCATCCAGAGTACTTAGAAACACAAGTAAGGTCATTAATGAATAAAATAAAAAGCAGAGGTCCAAGATTAGAGCCCTGTGGGACACCGGAAGTACTTGTAAACTCATGGGAAACAGCATTATTAAAATAAAAATAGAGTGATCGCTTACATAAGTAAGAAAGAAGCCAATCAATCAGATTTACATGAAAACCAATACCTTGTAACTTTTAAAAAGAATGCCAAAATCGATAGAGTCAAAGGCCTTAGAAAAGTCGGTGTAAATAACATCAAGTTGAGAACCAGATTCAAATGAGGAAATAATTTTATCTGTCAAACAGAATAAATTAGTGGTTGTTGAGCGCTTTGGAATGAATCCGTGTTGAGATGTGGAAATTAGGTTTTTAACTTGGTTGTAAAGCTTTTTATGGATTATACTTTCGAAAATCTTAGAAATAGGTCGATAATTTTTACAATTCTGTGCATCACCCTTTTTAAAAACAGGAATAATTTTTGTTTGCTTCCAGACTCCAGGAAACACTTTTGTTCTTAACGAGAGGTTAAACAGAACAAGAAGGGGATAAATCAAAAACTCTGAGCATCCTTTAATAATAAAAGAAGGTATATTATCAACACCCAGAGCTAGGGAAGATTTCAATTCACCTGTAGCCAAAACCACATCATCATAGGTAACATTTTCGATTTTGACAAGATCACCGACGCAGTCGCTTTTGCATTCATCATTTCCATCAAAGTCCGTGCTAGACTTGAAAACAGAACTAAAATAATCAGAAAATGCATTTGCGATATCGCCATCATTAATATAGCGCACGTTATTATAGAATAAACTATCAGGAGAATTAATGTTTTTATTTTTAAAATAAGACCAAAACCTCCTAGGATCCGAAACCAGATCATTTTCCATATGCCGATGGTGCGTGTTGTAATCCTTTTGGATATTATACTTAACAGAAGATCGTAGGGATTTAAATTCATCAAATAAATCAGGATTAACACCTTTTAAAGCTAATTTACGGACCGTGGCTTTCCTTTTTATTAATCTCTTGGTTTCCATTGAGTACCAGAAAGGAAATCTCAAAGTAGCATTTTTTTAGAAGGAATAGTACTGCTGAAAACATCGTATAAAGAATTATAAAAGCTAAAAACTGCATCATTTATGCTATTAAAATCAAGTAAAACATTCCAATCAATTTCACGGAACATATACCACATGGTTAAAAAATCTGCCCTTTTAAAATCAAGTCTAAAGATATTTACATTCCTCATATTTAGGTGGACAGGTGCAAGACCCATGGGAACAGACAGAGCAGGATGATGTTTGCCTTCAGGGACCAAAGGGCTATCGCTGTGCCCGACAGAAATATCATTAAAATCAACATTAGTCAAAATTAAGTCAAGATATTTATTATTACAATTAAGAATATTGTTATATTGTCCTAGATTAAAAAGATTCATAAAATTCGACAATTCAGAAACAATAGGGTTATTGTGATCACAAAAATCATCATATATAGGTAAATTAAAATCACCACAAATTAAAATTTTATCAAAAAAATTCAAATCCCTCGAAACAATAAAGAAATTTAACATATGAGTCCACATGAGAGAAAGGTGGAAAATGCACAACACATAAAAGCATTCTCAGCTTGTCAAACGTAAGTCAAAAGTTAAAATTTCAAAGGAATTCTTTTTCGAAATTCTAATCAAAACAAAGCACTTCTTTACTTGTCAAACGTTGCCAAAAAATATTATCAAATTATATCATCACAATTGCACTAAATAATCAGATGCATCGTGGCGTCCAAACTATATCACGCGCATGATATACCACCGACGTAATTTACTATTTTCTATTAAAAGACGAAAATTAATTTGAAATATAGGATTAATATAATTTAAAATTTCTCGGGAACTATTGAGCATGGCGAGATAAATTTTATATCAATCGATAGAAAATTTTATTTCACTGTTTTCGAGCTATTAAATTTGAAATTAGAACGACAATTACTCTTTTAAATTTAAAATTACTGAAATTTAGGTTCTCTAACAATGAAATAATGCTGTTTAACGTCTCGCAGTGCTATGGCGATGACGTTGTTGACGTCAGAGTTGGTGACGTCAGAGCGTTCCCGAAAGACAGATCTGGGCTGTTATATTAGTAATGTGTTGAAGTCGAGCGATGTGAGCTTAATGAAACTCTTGGAATTGAATCTATTGTCGGGTAAAATCCATCATCAATTCCTTTAACACGTGGTTTACACTGAGGAGATGTGCCAACGCAAGGTATAGTCTGACCACGGATTCCGAGACTACCACTTTTGGACGATTTTACACCGGAAAGAGGTGTCAGGCAATGAGTCATATCAGCGCATTTCCGGAGTTCTTTGTTAGATCACGCTCAGTAAAATGTAAATAGCACCCTTCCATTCTTTACCTTCCCCCTACTTTGATGAAAATAACTCCGCTCGGCACATGCGCAAAAGCGCGGGAGGTTTCCGAATCTGTTGCTATACAATAGCAAAATTTGTAGAAATGGGCAACATTAATGTACCGCGCACTTTATTTATTGGTTGTATTTATACTGATGTAGATAAAAAACAGCATTTTATACAACCTCTTTAAATCATGCAGAACATTTTGTAAATATTTAGTTATTATTTCTTCAGTGTAAACGCACCCTCTGACAGCTGCCCACTAGGCCAGGGCCTTGGTTTTCCCTATGGGAAATATGGCCATGCTAAAGGTGCAATTCCTATACAGCGGGGTGACGCGCCCGATTGACAAGAAGCTTCTGATCTTGATCACTGCTACCATAGAATGTTTAGATCAGTGTTTCCCTAACTTTTTTATGCCATTCCCCACCTTAGCCTTTCTAAAATTCTTATGCCCCCTATGTAACATATACATAATTTTTAATATTCAAAAATTGAATTGTTCATTGAAAAAAATTAAATGATAGCTTTTAGGAAAAAGTCACTCGGAAATTATTGAGAAACACGGAAAGTAAATTTTCAAAACATATAATGGGGACCTGAAATTCAAGTACAAAATAATTTTAATGAAAGATTTTTTATATTATTTTAATTATTAATAATTATTTATTATTTAAATTTAGTGAGATCCTTGAGCTTGATGCTCGCTGCAAAGATATTTTATATTAATTTCCATTTTGGTTAGCTTGAGCCTCAAATCTCCCCGTTGTGTGGTGTCAAGCCGATTGCTTTTTCATTATCAGTAAATCATTTATGGCCCTAACTCCACGTTCAGCTAAATATGAAGATGGAAATATTAATAATAATTTTATTGCACATTTGGATATTTGACCTATGTTTCCTAAAAGCCATACATACATACATAACCCACGCTGACCGACTCACCCAAAGGGTTTAGAGTCAGCAAGGATCGACGAGGTGGAGCCAGACCAGTTATGAAAGAAAAAAGTTAAAATATTTGGAAGGTTTGGATTACAGAGCTATGTGCAAATAAAAAAAATACAAATACAAACAAAAACACGCAGAAACACAGACAAAAACATACACAAATACAAACAAAAACACACACCACACAAAAGCACCAACGGTGGACCTAAAAAGCCATGCCATCGCGTCTTTTATATTTAATAAAATTTTAACTGACTCATCATTTAGTATTTCTGCGAGTTCTTCTTGATACTGCATTGCACCCCATAACATTCAAATTACCCCCTGTGAGGCGTAGGCGCCACGTTGGGAAACACTGGTTTCGAGACTCTTTCTTACAACTCGCCAGCTTCCTACAATCGCCGCTAAGGCAAGAATAGCCATGGGGGCACTGCTTCAAGAGCAGTGAAAACGCAGACTCAAAGCAGATCAGTGGGAACAGAGCTGTCACATTGATCGTCAGGATTTCTGTATTGGCCTTTTTTCAGAGCTTGGTTTAAGGAATTTTAATGTCATATTGATCGTCAGGATTTCTGTATTGGCCTTTTTTCAGAGCTTGGTTTAAGGAATTTTTAATTGTCATATTGATCGTCAGGTTTCTATGTATTGGCCTTTTTCAGAGCTTGGTTTAAGGAATTTTAATGTCATATATTGATCGTAGGATTTCTGTATTGGCCTTTTTCAGAGCTTGGTTTTAAGGAATTTTTTAGTGTCATATTGATCGTCAGGATTTCTGTATTGGCCTTTTTTCAGAGCTTGGTTTAATGAATTTTTATTGTCATATTGATCGTCCAGGATATCTGTATTGGCCTTTTTCAGAGCTTGGTTTAATGAATTTTTATTGTCATATTGATCGTAGGATTTCTGTATTGGCCTTTTTTGGGAGCGAAGGAATTTTTATTGTCATATTGATCGTCGGATTTCTGTATTGGCCTTTTTTCAGAGCTTGGTTTAAGGAATTTTTTATTGTCATATTGATCGTCGTCAGGATTTCTGTATTAGCCTTTTTTTTCAGAGCTTGGTTTTAGGTTTTATTGTCATTGATCGTCCAGGATTTCTGTATTGGCCTTTTCAGAGCTTGGTTTAAGGAATTTTTATTTGTCATATTGACTCGTCTCAGGATTTCTATTGGCCTTTTTTAGAGCTTTGAAGGAATTTTTTTATATTGTCGCAGGATTTATTGGCCTTAGAGCTTCGGATTTTGTTTCATGGTTATTGTGATATCTGTATTGGCCTTTTTCAGAGTAACTGTTTAGAGGAATTTTTAGTGTCATATTGATCGTCCAGGATTTCTGTATTGGCCTTTTTTCAGAGCTTGGTTTAAGGAATTTTTATTGTCATATTGATCGTCAGGATTTCTGTATTGGCCTTTTTTCAGAGCTTGGTTTAAGGAATTTTTATTGTCATATTGATCGTCAGGATTTCTGTATTGGCCTTGTTTTAGAGCTTGGCTTAAGGAATTTTTATTTTGTTTTAAATTCAGTAACAGTTCAATTGAATGATGGGCGAAGGGAAAGACTTATTTAATATTGAAGAGAATGAAAAGCCTGTGGAATTGATATCAAAATTTTCATGCATTTATAATGTTTCTTCACCGCTCTGCAGGGATCTATCTATCAAGGACGATGCTTGGAGAGAAATAGTTGAATTTATCGAGAGGTCGGGTGAGAAAAAAAGTATCAAACTAATCTCAGTTTATTCATTTTGTTTTTTAACTTCAGTCTTTTTACTATTTATTTGTCATTCATTTCATTTTAAGGCTTTGCTTTCATTTTAAGTATATTTATAGTAAAAAAAAATACTTTAAAAATATTTTAGAAATCATCGTTAAATTATGTGTAAACATCATCTAATTTTTTTTAAATATATCTATAAGTTTGATTCACGTTTAAATTCTTCAAAAATTCACTGCCCCTGAACTAAATGGAAACTGGAGTTTCCATTTAGTTTCCAAATGGATTCAGGCCATTTGAAAAAGTTACAATATACGAATATTCATGACATTTGGGTGCAGGGAACCGAAAAATTGAAAATTGACGTTGTTCTTTATTACAACGAGAATTAAAACTCAACTTATTATAATTTCCTTAATTATTCTATTAACAGTGGCGTGTATTCAACCGAAGCAAGTGAAGCAGTGTTTCAGTAAGCAATTTTCTTTCTCAGACGCTGTCTGTCTATTTGCGATTACAAATTACATAAAATAAAAACAAATCCAAGAAAATCCCCACTTTATTAATAAATTTGTTGCCCTCGTAATATTAATAAATTGACGCCCTCGATCTTTGCAGATAGGTAGCGAAATCGCGCGTCTACCACTAGTTTTATTTTATACTAGCCGCCTTCAGCGACCAGCTTGTTCGCTGGAAATATGATTTCAATTGAATTTAGCATCATTTTATATTCATGGTTCCCTTAACAACGTAATCAGATTGTAGTAGATATTTAACCATGTTCCTTTAGTGGCCTAGCAACCTGTTCCTTTCATTGTCTACATAAATGGAGGAGTAAAATAACTGACCATGTTATGTAACATCTAAATGCACGGTTTCAGCGCCATCTTCACTTTCTTATTCTCTTGTAAAATATGCATTTGATTTCAACATTAAAATGGCGCAACACATTTTATGACCAGTGGCATAAAATGGCCAGTGGCACATTCTGAAAACAGAATGAAAACATAGCAGCCATAATCATTCAGCTTGCTGGATATATTTCCTCATGTATCTAATATCTCAGAGAACTTGATTTACAGATTCCGCAAAAATTTTGATGAAATAAAATATGAAAGCAAAATGTATTAGGATATTACCTTACCTTTCAAGTATGAAAGAGAAACACGAAATTAAATATTTGCTTAAACAATGAAAACGGTTTGAATTGCGTTGCAAGAATGAAAAGTATTGTTGCAAATTATGCCAAAAAATATTTTTAAAACTTTATTAAAATTAGAGAAAAAATCTTACGGCAACTTAATTAATATCATTGAAATGATAATTATTTGCACTTTCAGATGGCGTAAAAATGATCTTTGTGCTGTAATGTTTTCGGAAGTTATTAAGGAAAAACGCCAAAATTTCGCTTGATTTTTAATTTATTAAATTCTACTTAAAATTTCAAAACAGGGGCTCCGAGGTGCACATTCGCATCCTCCAAAGTAGGCTTCTGCCGAATTTCGTAGCTCTAGGTCAGGTTGTCTGTCCTGTAGAGCGCCAACACATACACATACAGACACACATGCACACATTCCCTTTTATTATTAGTGGAGATATCCGCAACTTAAAAATAAAAAATACAAATTAATTACACTCCTTATTTTCTTTTTATGTACACAATGACTGAGCTATTGCCGCTGCTGTTCTTGGTTGTAAAATTGTTTTCCTACATATCTGATTTTGCAGCCCCTACCGAAGCGCCACCCGTGGTGGACCGGACAGTCCCCTTCACCCTCCCCCTTTAGCTGCTCCACTGCCTAGTTGTGTGTTATAATTTCTTTTCTCACGAAAACTTTCAGAAGCACAATGGGGAACTTCAGCATTTTTTTTATTTTTTAAATCGATTTAAAATGCTTCGAAACGAACAATAACATTAAAAAAAAATTCTGGACAGTTTTTTTTTTAAATTTGCAATCAAAGTTCGCCTGTCAGAAAACGTGGGAAAAACGATCCATTTTGGCGCGAAACGGGTCTGGCGTCAAAATTGCCAGACAGGGGAGAAACACTCTTCCTTCCCGTTCGCGCTGTATAGAGATTCTCTTTTTTTCTATACTTTGCGACTATCGCATCAGATAAAATAATGTCGGAAAGATACAAGTATTGTATTTTTCTTAAATGTCGTAATACAACTGTAACGGCACCCGATAAATTATTTATCAATGTGCCAAAAAATTATGTTATTCGCTAAAAGTGGTGTAAAACGATGAAGAGAGATCCGAATCTACATCCGGAATTATCAGCAAGCAGCGTTCGTCATGTGTGTGGAGATCATTTTGATGTGAGTTATTAATCTATATTATACCTATTAAAATTGTATATCATGAAGCCAGTAAATTCAGAATTCGATATCTTTTTTGTTCTTAAAAGAAGTATAAGGTGAGGTTAGCAGCAAAAAAAATTAAGATATTTTAAAGCAAATAGTTAAAGTTAATTAGTTTTTCCCCATTTGATTACATGGAATTTATTTTTTTACCCTTTGAAGGGCAATGGCCCCTCAAAGGGTAAAAATATAGAATATCCCACCTTCTTTAAGAATCTTTTTTTTTAAGAAAATTTGCTCATGTTATTTTATAGCATAACTTTTTTCAATGGATATTCGAATGTTTCTTACATTTTTTAAAAAATTACCAGTACTATTGAAAATTAACAAGAATATCTTAAAAATTAGTTTAAATTCACGACTTTTTTAATAATAAAATTCGTTTTCATTTGTAGTTCAAGAAAATAATTCGCAGAATTAACTTTTGATGCAAAATAAATTCTTTATATTTAATGAATGCATTAAAATCAAAATTAGTCTTCAAAAAGTTAGTTTGCTCATCAATTATTATAGTTGAGAAAAGGTGGGATAAATTTATCTCATCGTGCATCTCGAGTTTGTTGATGGCAGCACTTAAATTCCTAGATCAGTCGCATTTGGTCAGGTTTGAATATTATTATAAGTTTATATAGTTTTTTATATAATTCAAAAATTAACTAACATAATGAAAAAAAACTTACTTTGCAGTAAAGAAGGCTTACTACTTACAGATACTTTGTTCGTATCTTTTCTTTTTTTTTTGCAATTTACGAAAGTGGTTACAGTTTTATCATTTTTAATTTTTTAGTGTATTTCTTTATATAAGTTATTTTTTCCAGATTTTATATTAATTAGTATAAACTAGTATTTTAAAATTAATACTTGTACAAAGGAAATAATTTATATAGTAAAATAAAGCGTAGTAAAATAAAACGTAGTAAAATAAAACTATATAAAATAAAATTAATTTTTAAAAGGCACAGGTGTGTTTTTAAAAAAATGCCGTAGCTGAAATAATTTTGAACGGAACTTCTGAAATAAATAAATTCCTGTTTTTTTTCTGTAGGCATACGAAATTTAATACATCATGCAAAATCAGGTTGTTATCTTTTCGTTCTTGCTTGCGAAACAGAAATCGCAGCGTCTTCTCGGAATTCCCGAGGGCCCCTCTGCAATTTATTGTTGCTTGATGGTTTCGAAAACATATCCGTTTTCATAAGGCGAAGCCTTTTCTGTATAGTATAGAGCCCTATTCCGGTAACTGAATGCATTCACGGGAAGGTCAAAACAACTTTTCTTATGAGATAATTTACAAGCCGGCGTTTTGTGTCCAGTTTCTTTGTCGGAACTGAATAACTACAGACACATGTGTTGGCAAAACATTTGTGTTCCTTCCCTTGTAATAAAATAAGTAAGGGATCAGGATTTTACTGATAGAAAGTGAGTAGCTTGCTTTGTTCCGAAGCCTTCAAAGAGATCCATAAAATTACTACAGAATAGTGTGTCACATTTGAGTGCTGATTGTTGGAAAATCTGTTGCATTCAGAGAGATACACATTCTTTCAAGGCATGTTCAAATAAAGGGCTGACGATAAGATTCGCGGAAGAGTCTCGGGGAATACGGAAGACCATTGATGGGCGGTGGGACTATGTCATCCCACCCCTTGTGAAAAAAACTAAAAGCAGAAAAAATTCTTTATTTGTAAAATATTTTGTGAAATTGAACGCTGAATAGTAGAAAAGCTAAAAACTTCACTTTTAAAATGTTAGCTGATACAAACGCCTCGATTCAAAGCAGAGTACAGAACTAGCGAAAGAGAAGTATGCGAAGGAACGCACCCTCGACGTCAGAATTTATTCGGCCAATGAGAGTGCGTTTCGGATTGCATCATGATTCCTGCTATTTCAGTGCATCTTTCGCCCTCAATAGTTAAATAAATAAATTTTTCTGTAAAATTTCACTTGCATATTTTAAATTAGAATGATTTTTTCTACAAATACGGATGGCTTTCACGTGTTTTTAAAAAATGCTGAAGTTCCCCATTGCTTTTGCTTTGCTGCTTCGGACGAGGGGCAGAACGGTTTAGTATTGAACTGCTTTTCCCTTCACTATATTGAGCTTTCCAGCCGAAATTCAGTGTGATGTGAAAAACGTGTGTTTAAAGTAAGCAAGCGATTCGTGCTTCGTCTTGGGTGATAGTCGCCTTCCTATTGGTTTGTTGACTTCATGATTATAAGACGTATTCTTCCTCGCTCACAAAGATCTCGTAACTTTTCGGAGCTTATTCTTAGCTTCGCGACCGACCTTCTGTCCCCTAAACCTTCTCGTATACTTTCCCAAAAAGGTGCTGTTTCCCCTCCCCCCGAGTGGAAAAAAATGCGAACCTACTGTAACCCAGAATCCAATGACTATCAGAAGGTTTTTCATTGTATATCATAGCGGTTGTAAAATATTTAGGTAAAAAATCAAATTCAAAGATATGCGTACCGATTAAAACGCATCTATCACACACTGCTAGGTTCCACTCTTGCCGGCTCAAGGTCAAAGTGACGTAATTCGCTCAATAGCTTCCGCGTGCACAGAGATTACTACCAGTACGCATGCGCATGGAGAATCGGATTAGAAAAATCAATTATGCAATTGGAACTTTTTTTAATCGATTGACACAAAAATTGGACACAAATTTACAATCAAGGTAAGAAGGCCATATACCAAATTTCATTTATCTAAGTAGTTTTGTTAGGAAGTTATTGCAATTAAAAATATGCCTTTATACAGACAGACAGACAATCAACCCTTCGACGGATTTGTTCCAAACTTTGATACAAGCCTACATTCATGATGATAAAACTGTGTACCAAATTTTACCCATCTAGCTATTCAAGTTTCTGAGTGTTCACATGAACGCGGACAGACAGACAGACTTCCCGTCGGCGGATTTTGTCCAAAAGTTGATAAAACCTACATATTATGTGTAAAGATCACATACCAAATTTCGTCCCCGTAGCTCTAATAGTTTTCGCGTTATCGTGTTCACAGACACACAAACAGACATAATTCCAAAATTGTGTCTTTCGGACTCAGGGAGGTCTAAAACGCGGAGATTCGTCAAAATCTCGAGTTCGAATTTTTTGACGATTACAATACTTTCTCTTTGTGTACTTCATATACGAGAAAGTAAAAATGCATGTTTAAAGGGAGAAGAGATTCATGCTTCAGCCCGCCACCTCCGTTGAGTTCGTGTTCATTGCGTCATTTTCTCATTCACTCTGATCGTGGGAGTTTTCGGAGAGGGTATAGAGAATGGCTTTTTTGAGCAGAGAAGAAAAATTGAAATTTATTACAAATTATTACTCATTTAGGAGCGGCGTTGCCTCCTGTTGTATGTTGAGTGATTACTAAACCGTATTTGGGTGGCACTTATTTTAGTGCTTCTTCCTATTATTATTCTTGTGTTCAGTTTTCTTTTAACTCTTGGGATAGTTTATATATTTATAAACTATCCCAATAATTATTATAATCCCTATATTATTATAATCTTCCCTGATATTTCAGGGAAGATTTGGCGAATTTGGACTGGCGCCTAGATCAGACCGGCATCATAACTTCAGTTCTTTTAAATATTTAAGCCGTAAAATAAACAAATCATTTTGTAACGATGTGAATGTGGTGTATGAAACCATTTTTAAGAGAAAGAGATACTTGGTTATAGTTAGGGAACAAGTATTTAGAATTAAATATCACCAATTAAATATTTTAACAAAATATCAATAGTCCTTAAGCTGTTTTAAAATAAGTAGCAAAATAGGTTATTAAATATTCAGATAGGAAACTTGTTTGCTACAATTTACTGTAATAATTTTATTAAAATAGTTTGAAGATTTGTTCAGGTTTTTTTTTCTCTAAAAGTTGCTCATATTGGACAACGAATAGTTGCACTGTTTAAATCAATGGCACTATTATCTCGAACTAAAGGAATAGCTCAAAAAGCAGTTATAATCACTGGTAGTTCTCATAAATTCGAAGTGGAATAAGCCAAAACAAAAAATAAAAAACTACAAAAGGAGACTAATGACATTAACTGCTGGTTTAGAAGGAACAAAAACTAAGCCTATGTAGTTTCGTATCATATGTGAAGAAACAGAAGAAGAACTAATATAGTGCATAAAATGTCATACTTGGGTTCAGTTCATACATTGTGTGCTGAAGTGAATTAGAAGAAAATTATTCCAATGAATTCCTTAAAGAAATTCTTTTCAATTTGGAAATTTTTCAAACCAGTATTCCAACCTGGGCAGCCATTTTCCTTAATTGTACCAATTACACAATTTTTAAACTGTTGTTTTCCTATTTTAGAGTGAATTTCATAAAAAGCTAATTATATTATTTTGAAGACAGATAAACTACAACTAAAAGTTTGGTACTTAATTTTATATTAAAATTATTTCGCCATTACTGTACATTCAAAACAGTCCAGGTGGTCCCATTTCTGAAACCTTTCCCTATTATATATTTGTAAAGTTTATATGGATAATATTGTCCTTATTATGCGCACTAAAAGCTCGACTGCATCAGTAGGTTTTAGAAACACCACACGCCACTATTAAACACAGATCATGAATAGTCAAAGTTAATAATATCAGTTTTAATTTTTAATAAGAAACATATATCTGTATATATAAAATAAGAAAGTGTGTATGCATGTTCGTTTTTTTTGTTCTTTATGCATGCTCACACTGTTGGACTTACGGCGACCAAATTTGGCATAGTGATGGATTAGCGCAAGAGGGAGTTAACGCCGTAAAAATTATTTTAAAATTCGAATTAGAGTTTTATTTATTTAATTTTAAGTGGTAAATTCGGGCGTTTTTTCCTATTTTCGCATTTTTTCTGCGTTTATTCTCATCGTAAAACCGTAATTTTTGTATCATTTGCAAAAGTGCAAAATTTCCCCTTTCTAATAAAAGGAATTTGAAGCTTTTGAGTGATTTAAGCAAATTTAAAAAAAATAGTCGGTTTGACCGAAAAAATTTCAGTCTTGAACTTAATTTTCCTGCATCCGACGTTCTAATTTTGTTATAATTTCCAAATTTTTTGAGGTACTAAGTGCAACATTTCTCTCTGATTTAGAGCAAGAATGGTTAAAATATTTCTTTGCTTAAATTTAATTAATATTTTCTTGAAGTGTTATAATATTTTAGATTGATAAATCCGTTCTTTCTACCCAGCTTCATACACTTTTGAAACGAACTCCATGCGCATGCGTATTGGTAGCAATCTCTGGTAGCAATGCTTATGCACGCGGAAGGATTACACCACTTTGTCCTTGAGGCGGTAAGAGTGGAAAATCGGTTCGCATTTAATCGATACGCATCTCTTTGAATTTGATTCTTTACGTAATTTTTTTTACAATTACTATAATCTACAATGAAAAACCTTCTGATAGTCATTGGATTCTGGTTATAGTAGGTTCGAATTTTTTTATCCACGCGGGGGGAAGGGAAACAGCACCTTTT
Source organism: Araneus ventricosus (assembly GCA_013235015.1). NCBI lineage: Eukaryota > Metazoa > Arthropoda > Arachnida > Araneae > Araneidae > Araneus > Araneus ventricosus. Next base: position 129,061 of record BGPR01001014.1, on the reverse strand, counting down.
TGGGAATGTATACGAGAAAGTTTAGGGGGGACCACTCCCGCTGGTTTTATTCTCTGGTTCATTTTGGATGCACGAATATCAAATAAATTGTGTTTGTCTTTATTTTTTAGATTTGAAAGGACATTTACGTTTGTTGGGGAAAGTTAGTGACAATACATATGAAAAAAACGGTGGTGGGCATATTAAAAATATGCATTCCGTGCAACGCCGTTATCAGCTAGTATGAAATAAAAATTGTCGAAATCGGTTCTGTGGTTGGGGCTGGGGATTGTCTGAAGGTTTCTCCACATAGAGAATGTACAGTGAAGAAGTATTTTTTCGATTTCTCGCAAAAATAGTAGGTGGTGGTGGGGGCAGGCGACCATTGATGACATATTTAGACGTCATAAACTCCCACATAAAATAAAAACTATCTAAATCGATCCAGTGGTTGGGGCTGGGGTGTTGGTCTTCTGGTTTTGACATTTATTTTAAATATATAGATTTGAAACGTCTTTATCTTTTAGATTTCAAAGGATATTTACGTTTGCTGGAGAAAGTTAGTGACAATATTTATTGAAGAAAAACGGAGGCGGGCATATTAAAAATATGCATTCCGAACAGCGCCGTTATCAGCTAGTGTGAAATAAAAACTATCGAAATCGGTTCAGTGGTTGGGACTGGGGAACTGTTTAGATGCAGTCAAAATACCTCGTCTCCTCCAAAAACATTGGGCAATACTATGTCCGAATTCGGTAGTTTACTGGTGGAGGAGGAAACACAGACCTCTTAACCGGACTTCCTCTTTAACCGGCCGAATTTTTTATCTTTAAAATTAAAAAAATATAGCTGAAAATAATAATAAAAGAACACGTGTTTCGTTATATAGTATCGGTATCGCACGTAACAATGGGTGATCCCGGAATGTCAATATGACAGTTGGGGGGCCAGGGCCCCCCGTCGGGAATGCTGTGCTCCCCATCGGGGAAAATATTTGTACTGGGTATTCAACTGTACTTGATAAATAATAATCTGGCGAAAATTTGAGACCAATTTCATTACCTCGTCCTCCCTGTACAGCAGGTCGTACCCCCTATCGGAGATACCGGCTCCCCGTCGGGCAAACTCTAGAGCCATGCCTGTTGAGGGGGGGGGGGGGGGAATGCGGCTCAGTAACTGACAGGCACTTTTTGACCTTGACAATAGAGGGGCACGGATGTCCCCTACCAAACGATTGTGGTGATTGGTCAGACGATCCCAATACAGTTGCAAGGGGTGGAAAGAAAGGTGATTTTGGATGAACGACAAAATCATTTAAATCATTGTTTGTTCTCGGTTGTACCAGACGTCTTAAGAGTTGAAAATTTGTTAAAAGTGGCGAGTTGTGGGAAAAGAAAGCGTGTAGTAGTGTCCATGGAGTTGAGATCAGATGATGATGATGATGGCGACTCCGTCGTTGAAATTACCACATCCCTCATATCTCATACGGTCGGAATAAAAACTTTAGAAGCGGCATTATGCTATGTGGATCAGCAGTCATCAGCTTCCCCCACTGATGTGATGCTGATAAAAAATGGCGAAACTATGCGGCAAGCTGCCGAACTGCTAGGCTTCAACAAAAAAGTTGCTCATTTTTTTAATGGTATGTAACTTATAATTCATTGAATAAAATGACGCAATATTTTAATTGTGTGTTTATTTATAAGACAAATACATCCGAACTTTAATTTATTTCATTTCTCCGGTTTAACTCGTATTTTAGCTTCGTCCTATATACATAGGACAGCTCAGATTTGTCGAATTTTCATAGCCTATATCGCATTTTTTTATTCATGTTCCGCTTCTAAAATATATTTTAAGATTGATAAGTGTTATTTATTATCTTTTTAAGCTCAATTTTGATCATTTAAAATTTTTTTAAGGATTTTGAATTTGGCTAATTTTTGCTACTTTATTTGACATGAATTATATTTTTCTTTTAAATAATTACGAGAAAAAAAATACAAATTTTTTTCCGATTTATTCATGTCAAGTCTTAGATATTATTTCTGAGTAAAATTTGCAAACAAAAAGCTATATTCAAACTGGTTTTACGAAGGTTTTAGGTGCCGTCTTATAAATAGGACGAGAGTAAAATCCCCTACTATGCACACCCATACAAAGGCGTTTGAAATTTCGGGAAAAGGTATTAGAATAGCTATCTTTTACTAATTGCAAAACTCAATAACATCTCATTTGCTTGGAACGTGAACCTGGAGGTGTGTCTTGAGTTATACATTTGTGCTTTTTCTTTGTCTGAGAGTTTTAGTCACGTGCTGACGCTATGTTTTGTAGGGAAAAGAATACTGCTGTTCGAGGTGTGATCTGATTTCACATCCGTTCCTTCCAGAAGAGTATTGGAAATGAGTCGGAGATTTTTAACCGAAGAAGCTTTTGAGTATTTAACCTTCTCATAGGAAACGAGGTGGACCCGGGCCATCTAAAAATTTGGCCTTAACAGCGAGGAAGGCCAGTCTGAGGCGGTTGGCTTCTTTTGAGGGG
>BGPR01001014.1:83336-98667 GCA_013235015.1 Araneus ventricosus | reverse complement strand
CTTGTTAATTCTCGTTCCCACACAAAGTAGTAATCTCATTGGCTGTTTATGGGTTTTGGTTTCGGTTTGTGTTGCGTCGACAGAAACACATCTGGTTGATTGATTTGTTGCTTTCTTCGATAGAAGGCTAGATTTCATTTTTGGAAGAAGATATTCATTTTTGGAAGAGTATTAGCGAGTGAAGTGGGTTAGGAGGAAAGTGTAGATGTAGAGCTTTGATTTTTTTTCCGTCAACGTCGTCGCATCAACCTTCTTTTTTTCCACTCTCAGAGTGCCATGACTTACAAAAATGCAAAAAGCAATACAAAATTTTAAAGAAAAGACATAAAACGTATCCAAACGAAGAGAGACGCAGATCTGAGCTGCAAAATACTCTGCCCCTAATCCATTCACAGAGAAGAAACCCCGAAGGGAGAAAGCAACCCTTTCTGCCTTTACCTTAGACGGGCTATGGGTTGAAGGCCTATGACGGGTATGGGCCTTTCTGTTAGTAAAACTAGTAGTAAATGTCGTATGCTGGTTATTTAATTTGTTTGAAAAGCAGAAAATTTGATATCTGGCTTTGTAATTAAAAAAAATTGGCCTACTGAAATATAGAGTAGCTTTTTAAAATTGTATTTTGATAAATATTATCTTGCAGCCCTCCTCGTTCCTGAGATCACGAGCCGCCACTGAATTTGTCTTGCACCTGTAAGAAATCTGGCATTAAATATCTACAATTTGCTATCACTGCAAAAGGGCAAGGGTGTACCAGTTCTCCAGAAGATGATAGCATCATTGCAAACTCAGCTAACCAAAAGGCTGAAATCGATATCAGAATGGAGGAGATAATGACCTGAAGGAAGAATGTCAAACATTGCAAATGGAGATAAGTGACAGTAAGCAAACCGTCATTAATGATTATGACTCACCTTCAACATCTAAAAAATTGAAATTGATCTAAAACTTTTTTATCTATTTAATTTCATTTCAATTACGCCTAATTAAATAATAAGGATTAAAATGAAAGTCATTGTCTTTCATTACGCTCTGAGCCATTGTTGAAATTTTCGTGTGATATTTCCCTTCGTTAAATCATGATAACAGTGGTTTCTTTCTTCCCTAAAAATATAGTAAATAAGGCCTTGAAATAATTATAAAAGCATCCTGAACAAATTTGAAATGTATATATAATAATTGGAGGCAGGGTGAACCGACAACTTGGTCCGTTCTCGCTTCAAGCGCTTGATTAGCGATTTAGGCAAAACTTTGAAGCGCAGTTGTGAGCTTAATTTTTATTCAATATAATAAGTGTTGGTACTCATTTTATTCAAAATTTCAAGCTCTACAACTTTTGTATCTCAATATTTTTGATAGCATGAGTCGTTTTTGAGATTATTTCTCGATTGTTGAAAAAAGTCCTATTTTCTGACTACAAATTTGCACGCAGCGGCTAAAGCTCACCTAGCAGGAGGAGGAAAACTTAGTATGTTCATTCCAGACCTAAACTGAAGGGATTAAAACAATTTCCAGCTTTTCCCTAATTAATTCCGAATTCGGCCTTTTTTTACGACCCAACCACTGGGCTAATAGGGAATATGTGAAGCAGGTGCCAGAGATGCTTGAATAATCGATGAAAGGATGGCCGAAAAGAAGGAGTATTCTGTTGGAAAAAATAGGAATCCCCCAGGAATTTTTCTATTGCTACTTGCACATGGAAAAATGCCGCATATAAGAGAAAAAGATACGCTCCCATACCTCCCTATTCTTGGAACTAATAGATAAGAAAACACCATTTTAGAGATTACAAAGTAATTGGCACTCAGCTAAATATTCCAAATTGTATTTAATTTTTTAATTTCTTTTATTAATTTGTCTAAATGATTTGATTCCCTATCCTTCCTGTTTTGCTTTTCTTTTTCTAACACAGATGGCGCCATGATTCTAGTCTTTCTCTACAAAGAAAAAAAAGGGAAAATACTTATTTAGGCGGGAACTTCGCATTTGTTTGTAATAAAATTGAAGACATTTTATCTCTCTTCTAGGCGTGGGGTAAGTTTATTTTTATGAAGGTTGTCATTCAACCCGATGGCTAATATTTTTATCTCAATCTTATTAGCTTTTTGATGCTGGTGTTTGGTTTTCCCTTTTCTTTATAAAAATGCTTATTAGATGGCACTGATCTCCTTTGTCTTTTGTTGGGAAATTTCGGGCTAAGAGAAGCTATTTTTGGCGTAATGCAAGCTTCTTTCAGAAAAATTTCCCAAATGTTTTGAATCCATTTCAAATTTAGTCCTTAGCCCTTGACGAAGTGGACTAGAATGGATTCCTTGTTTGTGTAATTTGATTCTCTCAGAGTATTTTTCTTAGTTTTTGGCTTTCTTTGAATGATTTTGTTTTCCGTTGGTTTTTTGTTTTTTGTATGCAGCTGCAATAGCGCGCAACTTAAACATTGTCTAAATTTTATTGTTTAAATTTTATTGTTTAAATTTTATAGTTTAAATTGTATTGTTTGTGTTTAATGTTTAAGTTAAAATGCTTTTAAATTTGTTTATTCTACTTTTTCTACTTGATTGTTTTTAAGCCAAAATTGTATTTAATTATTTTTATTTTTCATCGATTTGTTTTAATATGCAGCCGAAAGATTCACTTCCAGCTTCATACATATGGCAGTAGAGTTTCATTATCCGATATTCCTTCTTAACTGACATCACTTCGAAATTAATTAAAAATCATGAATCGAAAAATGTACTCAAATAATTTTCACTATCGTTATTTGGGTCCATTTTCAGATGTGTGTTTGTTTCTCTATTTCTAGATCCTCAAGAACAGGTGGACCGATGCACTGTGCGGCCCTAACTGCATAGAGCTGCCATACCTTTAGTATTGTTGGATGCTTCAAGCTGATTAGTCCGCTGTGGTAGTGAATATCGTTATTGCCATTTCGTTAAATTTTTGCATAGTTTTTATTTTGATAAGTCAGAGTTTCATTAATGTCCTTCAATACTACTGCTTTATTATGACGACGGAAAGGAAAAGCATTGTTTTGCCCAGTGACACGCTTGAAGACCAGTCAAGTAAGGTCAGTGATATCAAAATGACTTATGACGATGACTTATCACAATCGGTTTTTAAAAACTAACTGTTTTGCCATTAGAAATTTATCATTTTCGGTGCCTTGCATTCGTTAGGCAGGCAAATTGATAAAAAAATAAGTAGATTTATTTTCATGAAGTTTTACTTTTTTAAAATTAAGATAAGCCTAGATTATAAGTTTGCTTGTAATATAGTTCTCTTTTTATCTTGAAATACCGTAACCGTGAGTGATATTACGTAAGTTTAGGCATTTTCCAAGTATTTTTTGAAATGATGCGGTTTTACCTAAACTTGATTAGTTATTTTGCTCAAATAGCTTTTTTTTTATTATGCTTAAGGTGTGCGAAATTTTTATTAAACTTTCGCTACATGCTGTTATACTGACTGATCCATAAAATAAAATTCCACCTGTCCGGACGTTAGCTTGTTCAAATATTTTTGCGAGCTAACGCGTGCTTAACTGTTTTGAGCAATAAAAACAAAAAGGATAAGAGAAATTTCCCTCTTCTTTCTTATTGGCAAATCTAGCTCTCCAAAAAAGATAAATAATAGAATACAAATTATTTTATCAACCATTTTTAACTTTACACATGATGCAGATTTCTTTAACGTAGGACTACGTTCCTCCCATCAGGGTCTCAGGAAGGAATTTGATTCACACGCCAAAACGCCACAAAACTTGGTATGGGAGATCCTCTAGATCTCGGTAACTACGTATGTTAAAAACATAACTTATGTCTTATTTTAGAGATAAAGGGTAACAACAGAAGTTACAAAAAAAATGAAAATCGGAGTTGTAGTTCATCGACTTTTGAGTCGCAAAGTTGGGCAAAAATACGCATGAATTGGTGACGCGGTCCTCTATATCTCGGTAACTACATATTGTAACGAAATTGCTTTGTGAGTGTACGTGAATGCAATCCAATAAGCAGGATTTAAAAAAAAATAAAGCTCTTTATTTTACAAATATTCCCACAGCACTAGCAGAAATTCACAACAGAGACTACCAATAAATCTCAACACAACGCTGAAAGATTTCTTGTTAACTCACAAGCTTGCTTGGTCAAATTCCAACTGAACTCTTCTTGGCTTGAGAGCTTGCCTTTATACTTTTCAACAGGAAGTGACTTCACTTTGTAGGAAGTGACGTAATCTCTAGAAAGTTCATGAAACCAGTAGAAATAGGTGGAAAATTTGAGGTCCTTCTAGAAAATCCCCTTTGTCGCCAAAGTCGCCAACTTTTCCGCCAAGTCGCCAAATTTGTCGCCAAGTCGCCAAGTTTGTCGCCAAGTCTAGCATCTCAGGGAAAAGACTTTATAGCTTTGTAACAATATATTAAAAACATAACTGATGTCTTATTTTAGAGATAAAGGGTAACAGCAGAAGTTATAAAAAAAACTTACTTAAACTTAAAAACTTACGAGGAACAAAAGAGTCACGCGAGTAAAGTAATCCCACGCCTTCAACATCAGCGGCTGTTTGAAAAGACAGCCTCCCGTCATTTTTTATCAATTTGATACCAGGCTAATATGTTTACAGTTTACGAAGTGCTACTTTAATTAATATTTATACATTCTGTTAGTGCACTCTTTACATAAGTGTTATTAAATAAAAATATGTGCTGGATTGATAGGAATACTTATTTTTTTCTCGTGTATATACGAAGTATGCAAAGAGAAAGTATTGCTCATCATTAAAAAAAAAATTAGAATTCGATATTTTGATGGATTTCCATGTTTTAGACCTTTCTGTGTCCGAAAAAAAACTTTTTTGGAATTCTATCGGTCTAAGGACACGATAACTCAAAAATCGCAACTAGCTAGAAGAATGAAATTCGGTACGCGGTGTTTCATTCGAAATTGTAGATTTCTATCAAATTTTGGACTTGAAGAAGTTTGTCTGTCTTTCCGTTGGTGTGAACAACATGGAAGAGTTTTCTGTTTTGTTGAATTTGGATTCACAGACCATTTTCCCGTAGCCCTCCTATTTAAGCAATTGCTAAGTCCGTTTGCATACTGTATCAGGCGCCAAGTTCGAATCAGTTCTTTCTTTAGTACACAAAATGTTTAATTCTGCGTTTTTTTAAGTCGTTTAATTCTTTTTATTTAAAATTCTTTTTCTTTAAATTCTTTTCTTAAATTCTTTTTATTTAAATAATTTTTTCTTTTTATTTTCTTATCATTTGGTTAAAAATTTAACAGCCAAACGAGCCTTAGAAGTCGCTAAAAAGAGCGATTACTTTTGATTATGGCAACCTTTCTACAAAACGAGGAATAAATAATAAAAATATAATATTTTAAAATTAACCGTAAGCCATAAAATTAAAAACTCTACTTGAAATATTAATTAACAACTTCAAACAGAGAGTTGAAATTTTGAAGATTCCCATTGACGAAGCATCACACCGGAAGTCGGTCGGTATAGCTGAAGTTCTACATTACCCCAAATAAACAAAACAGAAAACTCGTCCATAACTGAAAAACGCAACCAGCAAGATAAATTAATTCTGTTATATGATTTTATTACTAGAATTATGGATCTGTATCAAATTTTGGACGCAATCGGTCAAAGGGAAGCCTGTCTGCCTGCATAGAAACACTATAATTCAAACGGGTGAATTGTCTCAAGATTTTATCACCAGAATTATAAGTGTGCATAAAAATTTGGACCAAATCTGTCTAAAGCCGGCCATTCACTTCACAGACAAACTGTGTATTTTGGAACGCGAAAAGGAAAAAGCGATAAAAATCTACGGAAATGAGCCAAAATGCTTTCCATAGTTGGAATTACGTCTGCACTGAAATCGAAACAAAAAATCAGAGGGGCCCTGAATGAGGCTAGCGAAAAGAACAATACCTTGCGTAGATTGAAGCCTCGCTTCGAGGGCAGCATAAATTAAAATCTGCTGATTGGGGAAAAACGAAGAGCGATTGACAAGCAGCTGTAGAGAAGGAACGAAGATTGCTCCCCCTACCTTCGTTCAGAGTTAGCGTCCTTTTAAATACAAGTGAATGGCGTGCCTGTATTTTTCGATTATAGGACAAATGGCATGGTTATACTTCAAGTGAATGGTCGGCTTAAGGGTCGTTCTGCCAATTCGTGAGTATGCGAATACAATAACTAAGAAACGCAACAAGCTAAATAAACAAAATTTCGTATGTTGTCTTGACACCAAATTGTAGAACTGTATTAAAATGCAGACACAATCGATCAGCGAGAAGAGGTCCAGAATGCTTATTCAATTTCTTTTCAGCATATTACGATGTTAAATAAACCAGCGGGAGTGGTCTCCCCTAAACTTTCTCGTATATTTCCCCAAAAAGGTGCTGTTTCCCCTCCCCCGCGTGGATAAAAAAAATCGAATCTACTATACCCCAGAATCCAATGACTATCAGAAGGTTTTTTCATTGTAGATTATAGTGATTGTAAAATATTTAGGTTAAGAATCAAATTCAAAGAGAAGCTTACCGATTCAAACGCATCTATACTGCTAGATTCCACTCCTGCTGGCTCAAGGACAAAGTGACGTAATACTTCCGCGTGCGTGCACATAGATTGCTACCAGTACGCATGCGCATGGAGAATCGGATTAAAAAATTGAATATGCAATTTGAATGCCTTTTCTTAACCGTTTGAAACGAAATAGAATTGAACGAATAGAATGAAACGAATTGGGTACAGGTCTATAATTAATGTTAGCAACCGTGATACCAATTTTTATTTATCTAAGCCAAAGGGTTTAGGAGATATAATTTTTGCAAGTATGCGATTATACAGTCCTAGAGACCATCAACCCTTCGACGGATTTTGTCCAAACTTTGATACGGACCTACATTCATGACGATAAAACTGTGTGTCAAATTTTATCCATCTAGCTATTCAAGTTTTTCAGTTATAGAGTTCACACGAACGTGGACAAACAGACTTCCCGTGGACGGATTTTGTCCAAAATTCTATGGAAATCTACAAAGTATGTGTAAAGATCACATGCTAAATTTCATTCCTGTATCTCTAATAGTTTTCGAGACACCGTGTTCACAGAGAGACATAATTCCAAAATTGTGTTTTTCGGACTCAGGGAGGTCTAAAACGAGCAGATTCGTCAAAATCTCGAGTTCGAATTTTTGGACGATCACAATACTTTCTCTTTGTATACTGCTCATACGAGTAAGTAAAAATGCGCCATGTTGTCTTTGTATACGAGGAAGCAGAGGGCAGATCACAGCCGCTTGCTTTATTTGCAGTCACGATAAAGGTGATCATGGTAATATTTGCCTTAGAAATTCGGACCCGAAAAGGTCGGCAAAAACCAAAATTATTTCCCGAGTTTTTGCATGAAAATATAGTTGATAGACGTTTTCAGTTAAAAACCGCATTTTCATTCTCAGTGAAATTAGTTCTTTCATCCTAAATCTTGCGGTTTTTATGTAAATTCATGAGATAAAAGGGACATACATGTTAAATCATCTGCTCAAATAAAAACTTTTTTTGGATTATATAAGAAAATATGATAATATCAGGAAGGGGAGTAATGAAAAAATGCTCATTTTTGTGGTTGATAATTTCATTTTAAGATTTTACGTAGCAGACAGTTAGTAAGTAAAATATCAATATTTGAAATTAACGTAAGGGATATCAACAGTGTTTATTCATATCCATAATATTCTCTTACAGTGAATATCTATATATTGATACGTGAAGGAAAACTTTGTACCCCTTTTTAAGCAAATTGCGCTCACGGAGGAGTGTGAGATTTCCCATAGTTAAAGTGTATATGCAGAAGGAGTGCAGAAAGATAAAATTTATGTAATGCTGATAGAACTTATAGGTGATTTTCACCATTTTGTGGCTGTGCGCCGGTTTTTCGGAGTTTGCTGGTCGTTGGACACGCATTCTATCGACTTGCATTAAGTCGATGTTGTCGCTGGCCGCAATAGCTGGTTCCTGATTGTTCCTGGATCTGGCCTCCCTTGAGGAGCTTATGCGGAATGGATGATTTGTAATTGATTTAATCCTCTTCGCAGTGAAATCCACTCCAAGAGGGAGTTTATTTAGATTATTTATAAAAAAATTCTTCGGAGTGAAATACAAAATACGGTCGATTTAAATCTGTCAATGTCAAACACATATTAGTCTGTGGTCAAACAGTCGTTGCAGAAAGTAGAGATTATCTGTGCAGGAAGATAAAATTTATGTATAATATGTGTTACAAATACATTAAATTAAATAAATTCAAACATTAATTGTTTATTTTCGTACACTATAAGAAGTAAATGCGTATCGGAGTAAATGTGTAGTGAATTTGGAGTGAATGCGGAATGAATGCTTTGTAATTGATTTAATCCCCCGCAGTGAAATCCACTCCAATAGCGCGTTTATTTAGATTATTTATAAAAAAACTCTTCGGAGTGAAATACAAAATGCAGATGATTTAAATCTGTCAATGTCAAACACATATTAGTCTGGGGTCAAACAGTCGCACAGAATAGAGATTGTCTGTAAGGAATTTATATATAGTATGTATTACTAATACATTGAATTAAATAAAATAAAACATTCATTGTTTACGTTCATACTGAATGTCAAACACATAAAAGTCTGTAGTCAACAGTCGGACATTTATTCTTTTAACCGCCCGGTTTTTTTGTTTCCATAAGAAATAACCTCAATAACCTTCAAACCTAAGTTTGAAACCATTAACAGTTTTCTGTGAAACGGGATGAATATTGAATCATTTTCTTCTTCATCAATTTCTGGTCGGTCCCCTAAATGCCCTCGTGACCGAATATTCACAGTAAAATGTGAGTTCAAGCCTTTTCTTTACATGGCCGAAGTTGAAAGAAAATCTATCCATCCTTTCGAGATATATTCGAAAAAACGTGCAAATCCTAAAGTGTTCACCTTTTTCTGTCATCCACCGGTATATTCATAAACTAATATACATGGTAGTCATAAATTATTGAACCCATTTCAAAAATCAATTTAAAAAACTAATAATGTTACAACTACTGTTTTTTAAAATGATAGAGTGAATAAAAAACTTTTTTCAAATAGGTGGCGTACCATTACGACGTTCTAAATTTGCTACAGTGAGAGATTTTCGTACACAATGCTACCGATTAGCAGAAGCCGATGCACGTTTTCTGGTTTCCTTTATTAGTTTTCTCGAAATATCTCGAAAAATATTCAATTCTCACACTGCATGTGAATGAACAAATTAAAGAGAGTAAAATTCCCTACAAAGGCATGATTTTATTTTTCTTCTACCTTTAAAGGTTTCGCCGATAATGGCTCTCGAAAATGGGAGATGACTCATAATTTACGATCCCTAGACCACCGTAACGGCGCGTTACTTATCTGAAAAAAAATTAAAATGTACTCTCATTTAAAAAAACCATAGCTGTAACATTATTGGCATTTATTAAAATAATTTTTGAAATGGGTCCAATAATTTATGGCCACCCTGTATTTAGTAACGACTTTGATAAATGAAATTTGACATGCGGTCTTGGGATCAAATTTGTAATCTGTATGCAATTTTGGACTCAACAGGCTGGAAGAAAACCGTCCAAAATGCATACTCTGTCTCTTTCATTCTCCCATTTGATAAATAAAATTTGGCATGTGGTCTTGGGATCAAACATGTAAATCTGTACGCAATTTTGGACTCAATAGACTGGAAGAAAGACGTCCAAAATGCATACTCTGTCTCTTTCATTGTCCCATGTCCACTCAACCGGTTCGGTTGCCGTAATGTCGATAGACACGGGGGCATGGGGCGGCGTTCTGTCCCTTTTATTATACAACTCACTTTCCTACCTGAAATCTAAGATAAGGTCAGCTGCTTTTGCATCTGGCAAGACAACTGGGATAACGGAGAATCTGGCCACCGTACGCACGATATAGTGCCTAGGGTCTCAAACAATCCAGTAGGATGGAACAGAGAAGAGCTAATGTTCGTTACAGGATACGGGCCCTTCCCTTCAATCTTCGAACACATGACAACTGCTCGTGCGGAAAAAAAGGACATCCGATGCACTATGCCACAAAATGTCGGTTTACCCTCTCCTGGCATTTCCAAACTCCTACAGTGTCACTTCAATTACAGTGTTTGAAAAACATTCTCACGAATAACTTATCAAGAACCCGACTTCGACTCCTAATGCGCTTCATATGTGATGAAAACAATCTCATTGTAGAGGATAATAATTGAGCACTTATCCACCCAGACTGGCACACACTTCCGGCTACTTATGACTTTTTTCACCTCTACGTATTTTTTTCTTTTTTGTTTTGTTTTCTATGTTGTTCTGTCCAGTGCATGTTTCTTGTTTCATTATTATTTGTTTTTGTCCTTTCTAAAAAGATAAAATTCACCTCCATTCATCCAAACCGGAAAGGAGCCAAATGGCTCTAAACACGGGGATGCAGGTGGTGTAATGTAATGTGAAATATGAGTTACCACATACCTTTGTGTTCCGGCATTTGACTCACTTTTGGGCTTGGCGCTATCTAAAAGAATAAATAAAAAAGGAAATAAATATTTGTAGTATTAATTTTTAGGTTTTATTCAAGCCCTACTTAAAATCTATACTTATAAAAGGTAATGTTTGTGTGCGTGTGTGCCTGCGTGCGATGTCCAGACGAATCTATCGCGCTTACAACTTTGAAATTTGGCACACAGGTAGTCCTAACGGTGACGGAATGCACCTCGAAGCCGAAATTTTAAAATTTAATCTAGAAATTTTTTTATTTAATGTTTTGTGTTGTTTTGGTTGATTTTTCGCACTAATTTCTCAATAGAATGGTTTCGAATAAGTGTACGACAAACATAGATACACCATCAGAAAGAGCATACGATTTCCGTTCTAATGAAGTTAGTTTTGAATTTCTAACGTAATTTACTGAATTTTGAAAAAAAATTTAAAAATAGTCGGTTAAGCCTAATAAACTTTGCTTGGAATTTCAATTTCTTGCATCCGCCGTTCTAATTTTGTTATCAATTTGAAATTTGTTGAAGTAGTAAACATAACCCAGATAGCAATTTTAGTTTGCAGCAAGCTTGCCACAAATTTGTCATGACAAGAGTGCAAGTTTGCCACAAATTTGTCATGACAAGTGTGCAAGCTTGCAGTAAACTTGCAGCAAGTTAACGAAAGCTCCGAAGTCACCATGAAACGAACTTGCAGCAAGTTTGCCGTGTCAAACTCATTGCAAATTATAGCAAAAACAGAACACGAACACAACCCAGGATAGAACTCGCGACCTCCCGGTTCCGAAGCGGTGACGCTAACCGCTGAGCCAGCTGAACTCTGAGAGGAGAGGATAGATTTCGCTAAAACATCGTTCGATGCGATTCGTATACGATTTATTTTAAACTATTTTCTGGTTTTCATTAATTTTTTGAGTTGAGAATACGATTTGAAGTCAAAGAGAGAGCGATTTTCGCTAATAACTACGTTTTGCTAGTAGAATAAATTATGAAATTAGAGTTCAAAAGTAATTACTTTAAAATGGGACAAAATGTCTAGTTATTATTTTTCAACAAACACCGACTGTTTTTTAGATTTAATTTTGTTTATAAACGTTAAAATTTCAAAAAAAAAAAGAAAAAAAAGAAAAAGGCGATATAGTTTTCTTTAAAGTGAGAGTGATATATTTAGTAAAAAGACGGAAAATGCTTCAAAAATTTTTTTTATAAAAAAGTTATTTTTTTCACAAATTATCATTGATTTATTGAATTAATAAAAAAGAATTACGGTCTAGGAGATGCTATTAAAATCGGATGTTTTTTAAAACAGAGACAAAGATAATTATCTCTTTATTGTGCTATCTTTGCAGGAAGCTTGTTTTGCATACTTGCTGCAAGTTTGATTTGCAAAGAGGTGGCGCTACTTGTCACATCGAACTTGCTACAAGTTCGATTCAAGTTTGACGCGTCAAATTTTGCCATGACAAGTCAAAATCAAACTTGCTGCAAACTTACGTGCTATCTGGGAACGTTTCTCCGTGATTTAAGACAAGAACGGTTAAAATTGAACAGTTGGTTGAATTTTAATTATTTTTTTTTCTGAAGTGTTAAAAAAATTTCGCCTCAAAATTCTCTTTACGGTTCTTCAATCGGTTCTAACCAAGGTCGCGTGACGTATTTTCCCAACATGCATTTCGTCGAAATCACGTGACGACATAACCCCTTTGCTTCGCGTCGATTTGTTTGTTTTTATACTGTTTGACAGTTGAGTGTACGGCTGATATGATAAAAAAAAAAAAAAAGAATTTGGAAGCCCTTCTAGGAGGGCGGCATTTTTTTTTTGTCTTGACCGAATCAAATCGGCTATAGTTCAAGACCATTGATGGCAATTTTTCCTTCTTTTTTGATTACGGATTGAAATTCGGAGTTAGCGTTCTTATCTCAAAAACGGTACGAAATACCGGAAAAAAGTCAATTACAAAGTTGTTCAGCATCAACGATTTATTAGAAAAAAACATCTTGCGCACAAAAATGATACAAATGAAAAGCACAAAAAGCACATTTGTTTGATCGCGTTGAACAAAACTGCACTTGCCGGAAATGAGGCTCATCTATCTGTCATGCTCAAAATGGTGTCCTTCAGCAACTATACACATCTGGACACGGGACTGCACTTTCCCCTGCACATTGTACAACATGGCATGTGACACGCTGGCACAAGCATCCGTAATACGGTTTCGAAGTTCCTGCAATGTTGGTGGAGGTGTTGCATACACTCGCTGTTTGATGTATCCCCACAGAAAAAAGTCCAATGGGTTCAGGTCAGGTGAACGTGGAGGGAAATTCTACGCAACCACCATACCCGATGACTTGTTGCTGGAATGTGTCCCGAATGTACTGTGGGACACTTGATACTTTGTGCGGAGGGGCGCCGTCGTGTTGGAACCATACATTCCGGAGGTCACTCAACGGCAAATCCTCTAGGAAATCGGATATTTGTTTCACTGAAATACTAATGTTTGGAAAATTGGCGGCAATGATTTCGAGAAGGCAAATTTCTTCTCCACACACTCATTGATGAATGCTGGATCCTCTATTTCTTTTCGAGTAACATTTTCATGCTGCGGACACACCGGAACGAACTCCTTATACCATCGACAATTCTCATACACAATATTTTCATAATCATGTAGAGAATGTGCTGTGGAGCAACTCCTCTGTGATCACTCCTGCGTATTTCACTCGTGGATAAACTTTGCGACTCAGTAGTCGCTGAACTTCAATTCCGAGTTTCAATTTCTTTTTGTAACTTCTGTTGCTACCCTTTATCTCTAAAATAAGACATAAGTTATGTTTTTACTTTCTCGTATACGAAGTATACAAAGAGAAAGTATTGTAATCGTCAAAAAATTCGAACTCGAGATTTTGACGAATCTCCACGTTTTAGACCTCCCTGAGTCCGAAAAACACAATTTTGGAATTATGTCTGTCGGTCTGTGTGTCTGTCTGTGAACACGATAACTCGAAAACTATTAGAGCTACGGGGTTGAAATTTGGTATGTAGTCTTTAAACATAATTTGTAGGTTTCTATCAAATTTTGGACAAAATCCGTCAACGGGAAGTCTGTCTGTCTGCATGTTCGGGGTCATGCGAACGCTATAACTCAAGCCAGATGGATGAAATTTTATACACAGTTTTATCGTCATGAATGTAGGTCCGTATAAAATTTTGGGCCAAATCCGTCAGAGGGTTGACTGTCTGTCGGTTTGTATAATCGCATACTTGTTCAGTTTTGAAACTAACTCCCTGCGTATGCCTACTGGTGGCAATGCCTGTGCAAAGAAGGGACGCACCGAAACTTGGCAGTTTGCCAAAAACCAATTCTGGAGCGATTTTGTAAGGAAGTAAATATTTAGGGAGTCTCGCCAGGTCCTGTTGCGCAAAAGAATGAGCAGAGGATTTGAATTTGTTTTGATCCTTCAAACCACGCGTGGTTCCAACTTCGGTTTACTTGCGACGGAAGTTTATTTGACGTCTTTTATTATTCTAGTTTTATCTACATGTGTTAGGAGTATACGAGAAAGTTTAGGGGAGACCACTCCCGCTGGTTAACATATGTAGTTACCGAGATATAGAGGATCTCCCATACCAAGTTTTATGGCGTTTTGGCGTGTGAATAAAACTCTTTCCTGAGACCCCAATGGGAGGAGCGTAGTCCTACGTTAAAAGTTGTCTTCATTCAGAACCTGTTCCCCCATCTGCTGACTACGAAGCAGCACTGAGGTTTTATCTCTCGATGACTACGGACAAACAAGCAACAAATGGGAGAAATGAAGTGTAATTTACCAAGAAAAGGGGAAAAAACATAGCTAGTGAAGTAAGGGACTTCTCGACATTACCAAACCAACTAAAGAATACTAATAATCCCGTTGATAAAATGTATATAATTAAGTTCAATATCACAATGATGTAGAGTCATCAGGTTACTACCGTAACTCCCCGAAAATAAGACAAAGTCTTATATTAATTTTTTCTCCAAAAGTCACACTTGTGCTTATTTTCGGGAAATGTCTTATTTTTTCATGTAGAATTCGTGTAAAAGAATCACATTTATTTTCTATATACGTATTCATTCCATTCATTCTAAAATATTCAAATACTACCATATCGTCTTCTTCTGGAATATATCATGAAGCTGGGAACTCGAATTTCTTGCAACTCCATTTCGTTTAAGGTCATTACATCTTATCGCCCATGCCAAGCAATAGAGCAAGTGCAGATGCTTGAATATCAGCCCTTCTAACAGGCAAACACTTTGTCTTCTGCCATTTAATCCTTCCATAGATAATGTCTTCCAACTCAGGATATAATGGCTCCCGACCTGATCCGCTCCTTAGTTATAAAATGCGCATGCTGTCGCATTTGAAGTCTGATTGGTCAATCGACATTAAGTCAAACTGATGATGTTAACTAGAGCTTATTTTAGGGATAGGACTAATATAGGGTATATCCTGAAAAATCATGCTAGGGCTTAATTTTCCATTAGTCCTATTTTCGGGGATACATTTTATTAATACAAATAACCTTGGATTTTCCATTCTAGGATACTTGCTCACGCCCCGCGGCTGTACGGCTCTCAAAAATGGACTGTGGTGGGTGGCAGGCGACCCTTGATGATATATCTAGAAGTCATAAGCTTCCATAGGAAATAAAAATTGTCGAAAAGGACCAGTAGTTGGGGGGCTGTCGGAAGTTTTTCCCCATAGAGTATGTAAAGTGGAGAA
>BGPR01001014.1:64154-83326 GCA_013235015.1 Araneus ventricosus | reverse complement strand
TTTCCCCATAGAGTATGTAAAGTGGAGAAGTATTTTTCGATTTATCTAAAAAATGGAGGGTAGTGGGTGACAGGCGACCCTTGATGATATATCTAGAAGTCATAAGCTTCCATAGGAAATAAAAATTGCCGAAATCGGACCAGTGGTTGGGGCAATGGGACTGACCCTCTGGTTTGGCCAATTATTTTAAATATATAAATTCCTCAATATCTGTTCCTTTTAAACCACTCAAATTTCAAGAGTGCGTTTTGTTTCCGATGTTATTCTTTTTTTCTGGAAATAAGCTACATCTAAACCAAGCGAGCGACGATCCTTAATTGAAATGAGTATTTTAAAAAAAACCCTCTACCACCTTATTATCTCCCAGGGAGGGTCCACAAACGCGATACGCTTTCGGCGCATGACGTCGTATTGGGACAGATTTCGAAACTCTCCGCTATTGTTTGTTATTGTATCTTCATCATTTTACATTACGAGACTGCTTTTTATTGCTTATAAATTCCCAGCGCTATGTACTTTTATTTTTAGTGAAAGTGGATCATCGTTTTTCTCTTTTTGTTTACTTTACATCAATTCGAAATAATCGATAAGTTTTTTTGAGACTGCTTTTTCCCCCTTTCTAATGGGAATTTTCAATGAATGAAAATAATATGATCTTTTGGGCTTATTTATATCTGATCTTCGGTCTGGGGTCTGGTTTTTTTTGTTTCTTTTTACTCCCCGCATTCCAAATTAAAAGGCGGGAAATTTAGTTTTATTATGAATATTTCTCGTTTGATTCAGAGCTGAGGTGGTTGTTTGATTGTTAAGGAGAGGTTTTTTGAGTTTTCCCTTGTTTTGTTAACTAAAGATTAAACAAGCGGCTCTTTTCAGAGCCAAATATTAAAGTTTTCAGGAAAAACTTAAAGCTAATACGATACCTGGTTGTGCTGTTGTTGGATGTTTGATGTATTCGAAAAATTCCAAAGGCATAAAGGTTTCCTTTCATTCATTTCCGAAAGATACTGATCTTAGGAAAATTTGGATTTTCAAATGAAGAAGGAAAGATACGTTTAACATTGCAAATGCTCGAATTTGCTCTCGGCACTTTATCGAGAGCGATTATTCTCGTAATTTGAAAGCTGAATTGCTTGGTATTCCGCCAAAAAAATTCTGAAACCAAAAGCTGTGCAAGGATTAAGTTTGCCTTCAAATGAGAGTGTATCATCATCTGAAAAGAGTAAACGACTGATGTCTCGCAACGTGCGAAAATATACAGGGTGTTCATTAATTATTGTCGGAGTTTCCGTACCTCATAACTTTCGAATAAAAAATATTGCGCAAAAACCGATTACGTATTCGTAAATTACAACTCAAAGAATTGTACGTGGCAACAATGCGATCTTAGCGCATTTGCAGTCTGGGTAATTATGACGTCATAAATAAAAATGGCGACCGTGCAAGAAAAAGCAATGTGTGTATTGTGGTTTTTCGACACTAAATTTGGTTTGGGGGTTTGTCAAGAACGTTGTGTACAAGACCCCTGTGCCCTCCCTTGATGAACTGAAGCGCAGAATTGTTACTGCGATCTAAAATGTTACCCCACAAATGCTGGAGAACACTTGGAGGGAAATTGAATTTTGTATCCATGTGTTACGAGCCACGAAGGGCAGCCATGTGCAAATTCATTAATCTTTTTAATATCATTAATAAAATTCTTTGAGTTGTAATTTACGAATACGTAATCGGTTTTGAGTAAGATTTTTTATTCGAAAGTTATGAGGTACGGAAACCCCGACAATAATTAATGAACACCCTGTATAACGTGTGATATATATATGCATAATTCTATTACTAATTATGCGATGAAAGAATTATTTAAAAATAAGTTATTTTGGTTCGTATTTATTTAAAATTATAAATTAGTTTTTAAAAGGCTCTCAAAGGTTTCTGATTTCGTTTTCAGTTAGATAAAGTAAGTGAAACACTATTATTTAAACGAAAGTGTATTTTATAGTATCAAGTAAAATTATTCTAAACTAGTCTGCTGCTATCGTCCACTGTTTAATCTAGAAATGATTTTTATTCATGAAGTTTAGGGGCTATAGACGTAATCATCTCCCCATTTCTTGCATAGAGACCATATCCGAAAAGTAGATCACTGAGTTTTAATAACATTTTTTATTAAATACTTAACAACGTTTACTTAATAATACGCTGTTAAATACGCTGTTAAATACTTAACAGCGACTCTTTAACAACGTTTCCAGAAAATACAGTAGACTCTCAATTAACCGGGATGGTCGGGAAATGCTTCGTCCCGGATAAGCGAATATTCCGGATAATCCAATTTATGCAAATTTTGATTAAAATTTTTGGAAAAATGATAGAAAATGTAAAATTATTATACAATGAGACATTAATAGTTTAATTAATACAAAAGAAAAAGAATTAAGAAGAAATTTTAATGTTATTTAGATTTACAATTCGTACAATTAAAAAGAAAAACGGATGTAGTTTACCTCACTGTTTTGTGAAGAATGAAATGATAGAAGTCTGTTTCTGTTTTTCATTTACTCTTCGACGAATTATACTACCCAAATTTCTCAATATCATTTTTCTGCAGGCGTGCTTTCATCTTCTTGCTCAAAGTAATTAAGTAACGCCTCAGTGTGTACTAATGCGTCACCGTGACTTAATTTTTGATGAGTTACAAGATTTCCCTCATCACTTGTAGGACATTCTTCGAAATTCCTTGTTTCTTCTGAACCACAAGTTACACGGGACACAATATCATCGTCACTTAAAACTTTGCAACATTCCAATGTCGAATCTTCGTTAATCCATTTACCACTGCTTCTTCATCGACATTTTCAGAACAGTCTAACTTTCTCAAATCTTCTAAGATTTTTCTCTGCAAATTTTTTGGGGTCGTCCCGAATAATCCGATCCTGGTTAATCGAGAGTCTACTGTATCTGGCTTAGAAAAAGTTTTTATGTTGCTAAAAGAGCTCTCAAACAATTCATTTATTCCTTTACGTAACACTGGGACGAAACGCATGCTCGCAATCTGACGTCATCCATGCATCCACTCTCTGTGAACCTAAGATTTGTTTATCTCTTACCTTATCTGTCCTCGTCTCGATTAAAATTAGATTCGACTAGTTCCGATAAAGAGGTGCATCTTGCGGTTTCGTTTCATTGCAACATTCAATTGCATCTTTTCGTTGGAAGAGGAACTCAAAACATTGTTGGCTCCAACAAAAGTAAGTCTTTTTATTTCCGTTATTTAACTGAAACTTTAAGCGAGTGTAATTTGTTCGTTTTAATGGTTTTCTTTTATATGTACTGTACAAAATAGTACTTTTTGATACTTTATATAGAGGTATGATTCTCTCTTGCTGCAATGTTATGTGAACATTTTTATTAAGAAATAAAAATTGACTCTTTTTTTTCTCTGCTTTATTTTCTGTATATCTTATAGATTTGTAATAATTTTTCTGGTACAGACATGAATTTAATTCGCTGTTTTGAAAAGTTATATGTGAAAATTTTATTACCTGTAATGTTTATCGCTAGACAATGTTAAGTAGAACTTCATCCTGTAAAAACTAAATTCTGTATATAGATCATGTTTTTTTTAAATGTTGCACCCAAATTTGAGTCGCTAATACTTGGTAAATAAAGTGATCAGATGTCACTGATTAAACGGGAAAGTACCGAATTTCTGCCCTTTGTATTAGATTGAAAATGTTCCGGATTTGAATTAAATGTCCTGGATTGACTCGTTTTTTAACCATAACGTAAATAAATAGTTCATATTAAAAAAAAGATTAAACTAGATTTAACTTTCAAAAAGTTAGCTTTTGGAAAATTCTCTTTACCTTTTATTATTCATTAGCTAATGTAAGCGGCGTTGCTAACATGAAAATCCTTTTATGTCTATTTTTTAAAAATGTCTTTATTATTTTCACTGTAAAATTGTTTTCATTAAATATTATAATACACAAAATCCTCTTATCGTCTAAAACTTTAATTTTAATGAAAATGAGAAAATGAGGGGCATTCAAACAATTTTTAAATCTCGAAGCTAATCGAAAAATAAGACAGCACTAAACGATTTGTTAACTACTTCAGAAAGCTATTTTTCCCCATAAATTATTAATGATTTTTTAAAAAAATGATACAATTTCAACTAAACATTATAGAGGCATCTTGAAGGCAAATAAATAAAATTATTTATTTTTTTTATTAATTTAATTATTTTAAAATTATTTAATAAATAAAATTATTTAACCCTTAAGGGTTACCCATTTTTGTCTTCTAAAATATTGAGAATAAGACTGAAGTTCCTGTCGTTGCCAATCGGAAATTTGAAAATTTTATTAAATCAATTTACAAAATATAGGTGGCAGCCTGTGTGCTGATAAAAAGATAAAAATAAATTGATGTTTTTCACTCGAATCTGTATCTTTTTAGCTTTGTATGTACGCTTGAGAACACCACATTTTATTCTCTCTACTATGTTAAAGGAAATTCCTTATCCGTATTGTTATTTATTAAAATTCATGTGTGTTTGTCATAGAATTTTATCAAGGAAATTTTTTTTCTGAAATGAAGTCCATTATTGTCAGTTGATAACAAACTGTTTCTAGCCATAAATCATACTTAAAACAAAATAGGATTTTTTAAAGTATTTTCCAATGTTTTATTCAAGAAATGAAAGTCAAAAAATATTTTAAAATGAATTTTTTAAAAAATCGGACTTTTAAGGGTTAAAATATCTATAATATTCTAATTTGATAGGAATGGCAACACTTAGAATAAAGTAATCTTTTGCATATATGGAGCCATAGTTTATAATTAATACAATAATAGCTATTTAATTAATTGTCACGAAGCCGTCACTAAAACCTTCTTTATGCTTTATAGCATTTGCGAGCGAAATTTGAAGAAAAATCTATTCAGCAGTTTGGATTTCTATAGAACACAAACTATTTGCGCGTCTCGCTTACATTTATAGATATACAGTCGGACCTCTATTTAACGAAGTCGCTAAATCCCGAAAAAAAATTCGTTATATGGAAAATTCGTTAAATAGAGATTCACCTTTTAAAATACTTTAAACTACACACACAGATTTTAAATTCATAAACATTATTAGAAAAGTAATTAATCATACCTTTATTTTGTAAATTAATATCTATTTGTTTTATATATCTTACCCATCGAAAAGAAATCTGCAAGGAAAACAAGAATAGAACAAAACATTGTCCGAGAATACACTGTATTTTCAATTTTTTAAAAAATAATTTTGTATTAAAATTAATGAATTTTAGCATTTCATCATACGAAGGTTTGTTGATTTCTGCATCATGATCATTTCCATCTTCATCATTTTCGTCTTCATCGCAATTCATTGCTGTATTGATTTTATTTTTCACACTGTCCACTTCAAAACTGCCTCATCCACATCTTCATAGACACATGCTTTTAAACGTTTTGAACAAAAATTCGATGAATCATAATTTTGTATCTTATCACGATTTTTTTATTATGGTTGTAAGCTGTTTGGAGGAATACCAAATTTTAAAGCAATATCCTTTTTTTTTTTCACGCCTTTACCCACCTCATGAAGAATTAAATTTTTTTCCTCTGATGCTCAAGTACTTTCGCTTTGACATTTTCCAACTTCAAGGTCATTGATCACCATAAAATGTGTTAAAATAAAGAATAAGTTTGAAATGTTTAGAAATATTTTGAGAAATAGGGAGAAAAAAATATTGGATCACAAGAAAATGTTCGTTAAATAGAGAATGCACTTCGCTATTTGGAGGTTATTTTACGAAGAAATTCGCAAAATGTTCTTGGTTCCAACAAAAAGTTCGCAAAATAGAGAAATTCGCAAAAAACAGGTTCGTTAAATAGAGGTCCGACTGTAATATGGTTTCCCTAATAATCGAAAGCTCATGAATCAGCCGAAAGTATAAATAATTAAAATGATAACAAAACATATAATTTATGCTTCTTTATTTCTTCCTGTTAGGAAATATATTTTTTAAATTAATCAACTGTTTCTTTGCTATTGAAGTATTATTTTTTACATTTTTTTTGGACTTCCAAATTCCACACTCTATCCCTCAACAACTGCCCTGACTTGAGTGCCCGTGCTCTAGAGACCCTGGATTGAAGCTCAGAAAACAGTTATAGTAGTCCTCATAAATTGGAATTTGAACAAGTCAAAGCAAAAAACAATAAAACTACACTGAAGCCATCGGATCTAAAAGTAGTACTAGTGAGTCACCAAAGGGAAAAAAAAGAAGTCATATTCAGTTCATGCATTGTGCGCTAGTGAAAATTTGAGAATCAAAAAATGTTTGCTTTTAATGTGCTTAAAGAAATTTCTTCTCTTCTTTCCAATTTGGGAAACCAGTGACCCAACCTAGTAAACTAATTTCCTTAATTGAACCGATGAAACATTTTTTAAGCTATTTTTTTCCGATTTGAAAGTGAATTTCGTAAAAAGTTTATTACATGATTTTATAAAGAGTTAATAAAAAATAAACTACAAAAAATTCTACTACTCGCCAAAATATCGCTTCTAAAAACATAGACACAAGCGGAAAATGCCATTTCCAAAAAATCTAGGTTTAGGTATATTAACGTCCCGTTTTGAAGCAACACGAGGGCTATTTTGGGGCGGACCACGTAATTTTGAACCACGGTCAGATGACGAGGACGGCGTCTGGGCTGGCACCTTCCTCGCCAGGCTCCCACGCCGCACCAGTGGAGGACGTTTAGCCACTACGTATGATTGGGCGTGCAGCGGGCTCCATACACGGCGGATCTTCAGTGGAATCGGGTCTCGAACCTGAACCTTCTGGCCCCAAAGCTGAGACGTTACCACTAGGCCACCGCGGCCTCCAAAAAGTTTAGGAATAAAATGAATATAATATGTGATGTGTATTATTGTAAGTGCTATAGAAAATATTATTCAGGATTACTTTATTGGAAAGTCCAGAAAAATGTATTATTTATATTATTAAATTCCAAAATAAGGTGACCAAGAATTATAGACATTATAATATTTTATGATCGGTTGTAAAATGTATTAACACGCAAAAAATGCTAATTTAATAACGTTTCAATTTCTTTTTGTCAGATTTTTCATTAGAATTACTAAGTTTTGCATGAATTCTGTCGACAGTTAAAACAATGATTGATAAATCGTTGTTGTAAGGGGCCGTTCAAATATTACGTAAGCGTGTTTTTGGTAATTTTTGACCCCCCCTCTCCCCTTGTCAGCAAAAATAAGCAAATCGCAAACCCCCTCTTATAATTACGTAAGGAAACGGCAACCCCCCACCCGTTCTTTTTTTCACAAAATGTATAACAGTAATAATCTAATTTTAGAAATTTTAGGACTTAATTCAAAGAAAAAAACTTTAACTCGGCTTAAACTGAAAATATATATATATATTTAATTTCCTTGCAATTTTGTTTAAGAAAATTTCTTATTTTATCACAATTTTAAAACTTCAAGTTTAAATTTTCTTTTGCAAAATTTAATCTTTTTTCAAATTTAATTTTTTTAAATTAAATTATTTTTGCAAGTTACAAGAGATATTTGGAAATAAAGTGCTTTTAATGTCTTACGTAAGCATCACTCATACCCCCTCCCCCCCCTTGTCAGCAAAAATAAGCAAATCGCAAACCCCCTCCCCCCCTTAGGTGCTTACGTAATATTTGAACGGACCCTAACCTGTTTTCTCGAAAAATGTTGGCTTTCATTTTCATACACATTCTCTGTAGGATCACAATCTGAACAGTAGGTCAGTCCATGATATTGATAGTGAGGTGAAATCACATTTTTGTCGAGTTAGACGTATGAATCAATGCTCCGTCTTGTTGAAAAACACAATTATGCTCTCCCAGCAAGTCCAGTAATGGAGTCAAATGATTCTCTAACATTTGCTGATAGTCATTGGAGCTCAATTATTTACTGCAAAAGACCAAGAACGTTTGACCAATAAATCCAAAACCACTCCAAGCCATCACTAATCCTACAACTTGTTGACTATAAGAAAACTGGTTTGTTCGCGTCTTAAATCATGCCAGTAAAATTTATATAAGTTGGGACTATCTAAATTTCCCTCTCTTTCATTAGTAAATATAGTTGAAAGCTCTTCATCACCATGAAACACCGTTTTCTTTGCCTAGTTATGTCGTGCTGTTTTATGGCGCGCTTTCAAATTTAGCCTATTCAGCATTTTCATGGAAATCGTTCTTTTAGAGTTTAGTTTAGTTTAGTAAAAATTGCATTTGTTCAATTCATTATTAGTTAAGCTCTTCTGGATAGCAATTACATATGGAGTTAAAATAATTAAAATTAAGCACTAAAAGGTCATCAATGTAACGATAACCAAAAACCAAGTTCATTTTAATCAGTTCTCTCTCGAATGAGTGAAAAAATATATTAGCCAATGCACTAGAAAAACAACAACCATAGGAATTCCTAAAAACTGCTTATGATAGTCAATTCCATTAAAGAGATAATTTTCACAAATATTAACTCTGCAAATTTCTAACCATTTATTTTTATCTATGAAATCAGTATTAAGGTATAAATCATATATATTTGAGCAGGCCTCACTTAATTTATTATGTGGGAGGCTAGTAAAAAGCTTTTCAAAATCAAATGTATTGATGTTACATATTTTATTTTCTTTAAGAAAATTCAAAATTTTAGCGTTACTATCAATAATGAAGTTTTCTTCTTTGATTTTATTAAGAATAATTTTTAGAATTTTAAAGAAAAATTTACCAAAATCATAATTGTAACTGCCAGTGCTGCAGGTAACAAATCTGAATTTTAATGGATTTTTATGAAATTTAATAGTAGGGAAAAGGTAGGGATAATTTAAATTACTGGTTTTAATTTTAGTTTTTTTAGCATGTGCTATCGTTCTCTTTCCCAATTCTTTTTTGCCAAATTCAATTAGTTGATATGTTTTGTTTGAATTATATTCATTAAGAATAATTTCCTTAAAGTGTGATTTACACATTATGCAACAATTATTTCCTGCTTTGTTAACTGTGGTAACAATAAATTTACTTTTTATATAATCAATTTCTTTTTTAATATGCTTGTTGAAGAAATACCTCTATTAATAATTTTATTTTTGTACATCCTATTTTTGGTCTCCATTAAAATGTGCTGTTTCCATTCTCCAAATCTTCAATAGGCCAATGATATTTTCTGGCAATATTTGCAAAGAACAATATATTTTTTTATATTATATTAATTGTAATTGTTAGATAAATAAAATTTGGTATGTGGCCTTTTTATCTTAATTGTAGATTTGTGTCCAATTTAGGTGTCAATCGGTTAAAAAAGGCGTTCAAATTGCATAATTAATTTTTCTAATCCGGTTCTCCATGCGCATGCGTACTGGTACCAATCTCTGTGCACGCGGAAGCTATTGAGAGAATTACGTCACTTTATCCTTGAGCCGGCAGGAGTGGAATCTAGCTAGTCCAGTCAACGAAAGCCAAAAATCGACGAATAGAAAAAAATAGTGTAGTTCTGAAATTTGGCACAGTTGTTGGGGGTGGTGTCCTACACGACATACTAAAAGTCCCGTCGGTGGGGGTGCGCGGGGCTACAGGGGGTTTAAAGGGGACGTTTTCAGTATTTCTTAAATATTTTCAAAGTTACGAATTTCAAAACTACACCATTTTTCAAATTTACAATTCGTTGACTGGACTACGAGTAGAAGGAAACTTGTGAAGGAGAACGGATGTGGAGGGGAGGAAGGGAGCGTAATTGTTCATCAAATGGGTTTGTCACCCCCTTCTCTCCGACACATACAATACCACCCTTGCATAATCGTTACATAGGCATGAGGTTATTACGAAGGTTGCTGATTCAGCACTTTTAATCAATTTTACCATTACAATAAGGAATTTTAGAAATATTAACTTTTAAATCTTCCTGTATATTCCAAACTATTGATGCTTCGAAAAAAACGTAGGATTTTTTATGTAGGAAATGTCATGTAGTTTAATTTTGTAACTGAGTGTTTTCCGCTAGAGCCCATAGTTTTCAAGATATTTAAGAAAAACTGAGAAACCACCCTTGAAACCCCTTTGGGGAAGTATACGATAAAGTTTAGGGGAGGCCACTACCGCTGGTTTACTTTTGAAACGAATCCGTCATCTCCACGCGCATGCGTACTGGAAGCAATCTCTGTGCATGATATTCAGCGGTTTCATGACGAAAGGCTTTTGCTTAATGACTCTTTCTTGGCGCTTTTTTTCTTCCTTTTTGGCTCCTTTTTCTCCCTTTTTGCGAGTTCTGATCCTTCTCCGATTATTTTATTTCCGTTTGTTTTGTTGTGTTTGCGTGTCCTGGAGAAACTTCTGGCTTTCTGGGAATAGAGCACATTCGAAATTTTTATCCGAGAGATGGTGCGGGAAACTGACAGGCTATACGAGAGTTTTTGAGAAATGAGTATACGGGAAAGTTTAGGGGAGGCCACTCCCGCTGGTTTTAAACGAACTTAAACTAATCCGGCAGTACTTTGGTCTGCTTTTTGCCGGATTACTGAGAGACAACTGTATAACGATATACAACATCGATTATAAAATCGCATCAAAAGTATACAAGAAAGATATGGGAAGAACGATCCGCTGGGGTTCATTTCATTTGTTTTTTAAGTTCCACTGTACTTTTTTTGATGCATTATTAGAAATCTTATCTATTAGAAAATATATTTATCAAGCGAAATAAGTAATTATAACTGAATAAATATTGAAATACGAATTACCAATAATTGCGTTTCATTATCTAATTTCATTTTTTTTTCCTTACAGGTAATTTGAAATATCTGAGCGCATACAACCGAAAAAAGATGCCTTTGCAATCCCCAGTGGTTCGAGATCTATCGTTATGGAACTCCAGGGTTTCGAAAAGTGTTTGGGAGATATCCACTCCGGAAAAAAACAGTTTGTACTGGTCTATTATAATCTCATACTTGATTCCTTCAGCACATTCACAAAGCACTAGTAACTTCGCTAAGCGATTGAAAAACCTTACCGATGGCAGTGGAGGAAGTCAGGAAGTGATGGATCAGTTGAAAAACTTTAATCCGTTTAAGAAAAAGCATGCATTCCATTTTGGAAAGGACATGACGGGTGTTTTACAAATATTCAAGAAAAAAATTAATCGCAGTACTAATAATCGGCCATTTGGAGCTGATGTTCAAGGTATGAAGTTGGATGCTGCGTCAAAAATGCTTAATTGTTTCATCGAAGTTTACAGTATAGATTCCAATGGAACTAAAAACCACTGTATTTATTCTCCTAACTCGCAATCAATCAACTCCAGTGTGAATCTAGACACGATAATAATTTTTCACCATCCAAATACTCAGCTGAAAAATAGAGAAAAAGACACTTTCGGATTCGGTATGGAGTTTCAAAATGCCCAGTCTTCACAAGAAAAAGCTCTGACCTTCCTTTTGAGGAAGGACAAACTTTTGAAGGAAAATAATGCTCAGATCCAACAGTCGGTTCGAAACAGCGAAAATTTTCTTATTTCTTTGCTCAACAGTGATGTTAAGAACGTCATACCGAGAATTTATAAGTCTCCATACATTTTGGCCAAGCTGCAAAACGCCGGCTACAATACGAATCCTCTCGTAAAAGGAAGAGATGGATTCTCAGCGTTTCACCTTTGCCTGAGCCTTCCCGATTCACAGTATCTGAACATACTGTATAATTACGTATCAAATAATTTTTATCAGTCTAGTGAATCCTGTAGGAATCCCAGTGATGAGACTGTCAAGTCTCTGAATGATCTGAAACGTGCCTTTGAAGCAGATTTCGAGAATTCGAACGGATTTTCTTCGTTACCTCCTATCGCTGTTCAAAGGTATCGACAGATTTTGAGGTTTAATGAATACCAAGCGAATGTTGTGAAAATAATGAAAAATAGTCAGCAGAAGAGTGCCGATAGTATTTTTCTGTCCATTTTGCAGGAATACATTAATTATTTTTTGTTCTGCTCTCTTCCCAACGATGAAGGCCTTCAATTTGAGAATTATCTCATATTCAGTGATTATTACGAAAATCTTGATAGATATACTTCTGTTCTGCTCCTGGACCGTCTGCTTTCCGTAAAGAATAAAGCCTTTTCTGATTTAGTTAAATCTCTTTTTCTGATGGTGATGAGTAATAATTATTTTCCAGGGAAGGAACATAATCATGATGATGATACTCCTTTAGGCTGTAAGGGCTGTGCTCATCGGCTAATACCTTTTAGATCTAGAATGAATTTCTTGAAAGTAATGAGGGAAGGTTTCGATAAAGTACAAACTGGATCTGCCGGAAACAACGCTTCACCAGACTGTATGATTCTAAGAAATGTCCAAAGCATTCCGAAGGATGAGTTTCTTCTAGCAAGATTAAAGACATCGCTGGAGACTGCAATAAATGCTGAAGTTAATGATAAGAAAGGCGTGCTGACAATTTTAAGGA
This sequence comes from Araneus ventricosus, assembly GCA_013235015.1. Classification (NCBI taxonomy): domain Eukaryota; kingdom Metazoa; phylum Arthropoda; class Arachnida; order Araneae; family Araneidae; genus Araneus; species Araneus ventricosus. The sequence goes on along the minus strand of BGPR01001014.1, from coordinate 70,807 downwards.
CTATTCAAGTTTTCGGTGAAGTCTTCGCAACTTCAATTACCGAGAATTTTGTCAGTGGTTTTCTTTTGTCCGCACATATACCAGAACATATTGAACTGGCTCTGCTGGACATACGTAATGACATTTCACATTATAAAGCCAATGCAATTGAAGGCAGACTAAACCTTGAAACTCGTATTGATCTACTTCAAAAAATTCAAGATGAGCTGAAGCTCATTTATCAAGTTTTGGAACCAGTTTTTTCTTGCCAACAGTTTAAAATGAAAGAATTTATTATACAGTCAGCGGCGCCACATTTTCAAATTTCAGAAGAAGAGCTTAAAAATATTGCAACTGAGCGAGAAATTTGGTGCAAGGCAGAATGGGGTCAGTTCAAATCTTTTGCGGTAAATGTTTTCAGATTATTCGCGAAAGTTTTAAATAAACTTGAACCGAAAATGAATGATTCTAAGAATTATTTTCATAAAATTAAACGACTTCAAAATGGCGCCGAAGCATTAAATTTTGTTTTTAGCTTCAAAATCACATCTGATGATCCCATAGTGGCAAAACATTTAACTGATGCTCGGTCAGAACTTCAGAAAATCATTAAATCTTTGGAAGAAAGAGAACTAATCGATGATGATATTAATGATTTGCATAATTCTTACCAAAAGTATGTTTTATTACTGAAACAAGTTTTTGATCTGGAAGTCAAAGATACAGATTCTGAATTGAAGTGTAAATATTTGATTTACTTCAAGGAAAACTTGAAGGACTACAATGTATTTGTAGAAGAAGAAAATTTAAAAATCAGAAAATTAATTTCGGAATTTTTAGAGCCTTCATTTGAAGCCACGTTGAAACTTAAAACAGCTTTGAAGAATCCGCAATCGCTTACAAACATCGATCAGGTCTTGAATCAAACATACCTTTCCAGCAAAAATCGTAAAATAATTAAAGATGCCATTTTGCCAAAACAATTAGAAAATTTGAAGATTTCCAAGAATGTTAATAAAAATAACCCGGATAAAACTTTAGATAAAAAACGTAAACCTCCGAAATCTCCGGAAGAAGTTTTAAAGAATTTCAGTTATGAGAGCCAAAAACAAGCTTTAGGTGAAGAAAATGAAACTTCAGAAAAACTGTTGGAAATGCTTACAAAAGAAGAATACAAAGTAGCTTTACTACAGCATTCTTCTACGTTTGAAAAATCACTTGAGATTAAGTTCCTAAAACTCGTGAATCAGAAAATGGAATTTTTGATTGAAAGGATAAATGTCATTGAAAGAGTTTTGATTGATGAGGAGGATAACATCAGAGATTTAGTAAAGTGGGGTAGAAGCCCAGAAATTAAGAAGCACAACAAATTTTTAATGCGGCAGCGTTATGTGATGGAATTGGACGTCAAATCGTCGTTAGAAATGTTGCTGTTCGACTGCATGAACATAATGCATGAACGGAAAGATCTAGAGAATATTTACACTAAAATGAATGATATGTTTGCCGGTGTCGATCTGAGAAACATTTTATCACATGGAAATATTTTAGTTGACTCTCTTGGCACATTTTTGGATCCCGATGATTTACCATCTGAACTCATAACTAAAATGCTAGAATTAATTGATGACAAGAAAGCTTTAGAGGCACTTTCAAATTTGTGGATGAAAGAGAAGCCAATGACTACAAAACATTTGAAAGAATTAATAAAAAAACAAAGTGGAAGTCAAACCATTGCTGATATAATAAAATGTCTCCGTTGGGAAGGTTACGCTGTAATTTTGCCAACGAGACAGTGATTTAATTGCAAATATATGTATCAACACAAAATAAAATCCATCGTAGTGTTTGCTTTGTAATTTTTTAAGAATCATTTAATTTTTCTAATTTGTTACGATGCATGTTATTTATTTGTTGTAATTTTTTAAATTCTTAATTCTAAGATTTTAAAGAATAAAAGATTTTAAAAAATTGTTGTGGTAATTTTTCAGTCAAATCATGTTATCGTCTACTTATATCAGTATTTATGTTTTCATTGAATTTCAGCTCTAGTGTGCTGTGCATAATTTAAACATTTCGTTTAGTCATTTGGATTAAGAAAAATTGAAAAGTAACTTTCATTCTTCAGAAAATCTGTTCTCTGGAAAATTCTGAGAGGCATCTCTTTTTAAAGGATATTTTAAATATTTGTATTGATGCTGTGTTTTTCTTTTTCAGGTTGTTTCGTTTACTTTTTCAAATCATCTTAGTATTCTTTCATTTAATATGTATAATGGTATAGGTATATTGCAGCTTTTCTGATCTGCTAATTTTTTGCTGTTAAGTCTGATCATGTGGAGGCGTTTAGCTCATAATAAATTATATTAAGATGCTTTATGTCGAAAGCAGACATAGAAAAATAATTCATTTTCGCATAAAATTTAAATTTCCATTGAATTCATATATTTCAGTCTTGCGTTTAGCTCATAACGATTCATGTTAAAATGCTCTCAGGAAATGAATTCATATTTTTCAGTCTTGCGTTTAGCTCATAACGATTCATGTTAAAATGCTTTCAGGAAATGAATTCATATTTTTCAGTCTTGCGTTTAGGTGATAACGATTCATGCTAAAATGCTTTACTTCGAAAGCAAGCATAGAAAATTAATTAATTTTCGCATAAACTTTAATTTACATTAAATTCGTACTTTTCAGTCTCCCGTTTATCTCAAACTGTAATTTCCATTAAATTCCTATTTTTCAGTCGTGCGCTCAGCTCATAACGATTCATGTTAAAATGCTTCATTTCGAAAGCAAGCATAGACTGCAGATTTAATTTTAAGAAATAATTCTAAAAATCATGAATGATGATTAAGTAACAAAAAGGCCAAAAAATGAAGTTGAGGCCAAATAAAAAATTACAAGGCCAAGCGCCTTTAAAAAAAAATGTGAAATTTCATAAATTTTTATCTTAAAAAGCCTTGAAGAGAATAGAATTTGTAATTACGGTTTAGTCACAGTCGAGTTGCAAAGTTGGTGAAAATCACGAAGAATTGTACGTAGAGAGAGTCACATAGTCACACTAGACTAATAGTCACTATAGACTATAGAGTTTGCATATAAACAAACATTCTTAAGAAATTACTAATAACTTTTGAAAAATTAGCTTTATGCTGTTTTGAAAAATCGTTTGGGAGAGTTTTCAATTACTACGTGATCCTAAAAGTTTTGTTGTGCAACAGATTTTCTCATTTTAATTAAAAATAAAGGCGCAGACATTTTGTGTTGGAATTCCGACGAGTTCTTATCTGTCACACTGAAACAGCAAAATGTTTAATTAAATTTCATGTCTTTTTTTTTAAAAAAATTATTAATAACATATAGGAAAAATTAGCTTTCGACTGTCTTTAAAAATTGCTTGGGACAGTTTTTAGTTACTATGTGATCCTAAAAGTTCTTTGTGCCAGAGATGTTCTCATTTTAATGAAAAATAAAGGCGCATACATTTTGTGTGGAATTCTGTCGAGTGCTTATTAGGCTGCAGTACGTGGGCAGCTAACTTAGCTAGAAAATGCAAAATTATTATTAAGTCGAGGGGAAACTTCAACTTTCAATATAAAAACAGAAAACATTAACTATTTACTAAAAATGCAATGTTCTACAAGGAGCAAACTCAATTTAAATGATAAAAACATCAAAATATATTTCAATTGCAGCCAAATTGTGCGGTTCTTCCGACCAATCGGAAAGCGACAAACTGGTTAGCAGAATATACATTGTTTACGTTTGAGTTAGCAGCTGCTTTTTGATTTGTATCAAACAAAAATCTAATTTTTATAATTTAAATGAAAGAATGCCCACAAACTGTAGATAATAAAGCCAGAGATCTTCGTTTCTGTCACTGTTCGGAAGTTAAATTTTCACTCAAATTCAAATGTCATCTTTAAACTATTTCCTATCACCTTCATTACAAAGTTGAAGTAAACTTCTTTTACAGAAAGGTGTTCGAATTATGATGTGAATAAGAAGGGGGAAAATGTATTTGTGAAGTATGATTCAAAATGAAACATAAAATTCATAAATAATCTAAAAAATGTGTATTTTCCAAAAAAAAGCATTTTCAAATATTTATTCAAACTGAAACAGAAAATGTATATATAAATATATAAGATATAATATTTTCAAATTAAAGTTGCTACCAATTTTTTAAAAAATGCTATCAGGATTCAGAATAAAATATTTCAGAACTTAAACAGGATCGGAGGATAATTTACCGTTTCTGGTTTGAAGGAATGACACTTAAAATGGAATAATAGTTTTGAAAACTGTTTATGCTATACAGATAGGGCCCGTGAAATTTCTGATTTTTAATTTTCTCAGAATCCCATGCTACAAGTCAGCCAATCTTGTTTTGATTTAAAGAGGAGTGATTTACTCTCTTCACATGTATTATTATTATTCTGGCAAATTTCATGCTGTAAAGAAAAAAAAAGGACTTGCTTGGAACTTTTTATTGTTTAAAAGGATAAAAGTTTATAACATAAGTACAACTGTGCTGTTGCCTATAAACATGCCAATGTAACCAAATTGGAAACACATGTAAAAAATGTTTCAAATATCCTATTGGATTAAAAAAAGGGTTCAGAAAGGAATGCAATAGAAAATGAATATAGTTTTAAACAAATTCAAACTATGAAAACTACATCAAACTTTTAGTTTTAAGAACATTTAAGTACTGATGGTGATGATTCAGATGAACCCCGCAGTCTTCCACTTCGTGGATTTTACATTCCAGCCTAGCACTATACCATTTTATTTTCTAGATTAAACTTTTTAGAATCGCAGATGTCGAAGCCTCTGAAAAATAAAATGCGCAAAATAAAAACACCGCGCAACGAAAGACTAAATTCTTACTCTCATTGGCTGAATCGCTCCTCATTTGATTTTAGAACTTTAATTTATCTATATTAATTAATTTTAGTCGATCCAATGTAGAACATTTCATTATAATTTTTTTGATTTCATAATCTTTTTTTTTGGTTACTTCCAAAAGTTTACCAGCAACCTGTATAGTGCAGCAACGGAATCCGAGACTACCACTTTTAGACGATTTTACACCAGAAAGGGGTGTCAGGCGATATGATCGCATTTGGGGAGTTCTTTGTAAGATCACGCTCAGTAAAATATAAACACCACCTTTCCATTCTTCACTTTCCCCCTATTTTGATGAAAATAACTCCTCCCGGCGCATGCGCAAAAGCGCGGAGGGTTTTCGAATCCGTTGATAACAATAATAATATGAACGATAGCGAGGCATGTCCTGCGGCCTATATCTATCAAACTGAAACAACAAAATGTTCAATTAAATTAATTTTTAAAAAATATAGGGAAAATTAGCTTTCGACTGTTTTTAAAAATCGCTTGGTTGATTTGATATTTTCATTTTAATTAAACGTTTCAGACGATAAAGTGATTTTGTTTTAAAAATATTTCATATAAAAATATCCAATAATTATACTACGCGAATGAATTCACATTCAGAATTTTAAAAATTAACTCCATTTTTTTTAAAATTTTTATCACAAACTGTTATGCTGCTGGGTCGAGAGATGTGTTGTTTGCCGCGTTGACGTCAGAAGATTCCGGAAAGTATAAAAAAATAAGTAATTACAGTCTTAAGCGAAATTAAACAAGTCATTTGTTTTTCTTATAATAAATGTTTTTTACTACCTCTGTCACTTTTCAGAGGCAGTAGAATAATTTCCACCGTAACGGACAATAGTAAGTAAATTTATTATCCATCATTGATTATGTAGCCGAATTTTGCGAAATGTACGGTATTATTCCTCAATCTCTTTAAACCGCTCACAGTTTGCACGTTTTAAGTTCTGAGCCTATTTATTTTTCTTTTCTATTTTGACTAGAAGCTGAAATAAAACAATTCGAGAGACGCCGCCGCGTAATGAAATGCAAATAACTGTAGTCTCTTTCCCCCCCCCTCCCACCCCTTCAATTAAAATTCAACTCGACCGGTTTCGGAAAAGAGTTGAAACTCACACTTTTATTACTTTGTATCATTTGCTAGCCTACTTTCGTCGGAAGAGGAAGTCTCCAGCAAGGGTAAGTCGTTTCACTATTTTAACTTTGTGCAGCTGCAGCTGTATTTACGCGTTTCTACATGCCTTTTCGCCGCGGCTTGTCAGCACTTGCTAAGCAGCTCACAAACTGGAATTTCTTTTAAATGCTTAATACAAATTAGTATTTTGTGATAGTTTATATAGTGATATGATATTCCCAATCTGTATTTTGATGTGAAAAATGATATTAAGCCCCAAATATTGGAATTTCTATCGCTTTTTTTTATGTTTCATACTTATTTTAGTTTATGTAGCTATATAATTTCCGCATGTTGTATTGTGATGTGAAAAATGTTATTAAGCCACAATTCTCGGAGTTTCTTCATGATTTATATTTATTTTAGTTTATGTAGCTATATAATTTTCGCATATTGTTATTTTGATGCGAAAAATTTTATCAAGCCCCAAGTATTGGAGTTTCTTTCGTTTTCCTTCATGATTTATAGTTATTTTAGATTATGTAGTTATATAATTTTCTCATGTTGTATTATGATGTGAAAAATGTTATTAAGCCACAATTCTTGGAGTTTCTTTCGTTTTTCTTCATGATTTATAGTT
>BGPR01001014.1:40351-53899 GCA_013235015.1 Araneus ventricosus | reverse complement strand
AAAACCCAGGACGCTAGTCGAAATTTTGACGTTCCGGCAAATCCGGGACATCTGCTCACTTTATTTTCCAAGTTTTAGAGACACTGCATTGTTATAAAAATATTCATGATGTATAGGAAGCATTACTTTTTACAGGATGAAGTTCTACGTAACACCGTTTTATAATAATCAAAACAAGTAATATAATTTCTCTCATCTAACTTTTCAATACAACGAGTAAAAACCATACCTGTACAGAAAAAAAGATTTATAACGTATGTAGAAAATTAAAAACGAAAAATGAAAGAAACTCCAAGAATTGTGGCTTAATAAAATATTCACATCTCAATACAACATGCGAAAATTATATAACTACATAAACTAAAAGAACTATAAATCATAAGGAAGATATTACTTGAAAACTAGTCCATTCTGGATATTTGCAAATATTCATGCTGGTTTGTTGATTTTTGACCCTCTCTGAAAATTATAAATATTTATCGCAATTTAAATAGTCTAAAAAGCTTCACACCTTCTAGACATTCATTTTCATATGCCTCTTATATGGGTGCATCACCTATTTTATTAGTAAGGTACTCAATTACAGGGATTTCTTTGATTGATAAAATTTAACAAAAAATATATACAAAATTAAATATTAATTAAAATGCATACATACAACATATAGAAAAGATCTAACATCAATCTACTATTAAACAACATAGGGGAAGGTGGTGTACCTTGGACATAAGTGTACCTTGAACCTATGCTGATTTTTGCGCCATCTGTATAGTTGTATAGAAAATGCTATATGTATTTTGTACACTTGCCACCAGAGGTCCGAGTGAACCTGAACTTATTTGTCAAGCTGCTCATTTGAATGAATGAATCCTGAAAATGGAAATTGACCCATCCAAAGTAAATTTTTTTCTGTTGAATTTTGTGTTAATAGTTCCTAAACATACATAAATTACTTTATAGTAAAAAGCCTAACTTATAAAGCACAGTTTTAGCTATAATAACATGTGTTAGAAATTATGTTAAGACTAACCTCAATTTAGTAGTCAGCCATTTTCCGTGAAATGACCAAGTGGTGTACCTTGGTGCATGGCAGTGGTATTCTACCACTTACGTTGTGAAAAAATGTGATGTAATGTGGAAGTTACCACATCCCATGTTGACTGGAGGATCTGAAAGGCAGCTTCGGAAATTAACATTTGGAATTGACTTGTCTAATTACAATGTTGGTTAAGCCTACTCATAGGAATGAAACTGTTGCTGTAATAATTTTATATTGGGTCTAATCTAAGACCTCATTAAATAAAAGTGCTCATTAACATTTTTCTGTAGCTAAAATACCAATAAATGTTTATGTTCAAACTATTCGGTGAGATTTTTTAAATCTAGAAATAGCTGGTCCAAGGTACACTACCCATGGTGTACGGTGTACCTTGGTCCTATTTGCACTTTTTTTAAAATTGTAAATAATGCACTGAAATACTTTTTTTTAAAAATCTACAAAAAATATATGTTGTGTATAAAGGCCTAAAGTATGAAAGAAAAATTGTTTTGTTACCTTTCTTTTAGTAATTATCCAATTAAAAATAAAAAATAGGATCTAGGTATACCACCTTCCCCTACACACATACACACTAAAAAATTTAGTATATTTATAAACTGTTAAGAAACAAATTACCAATAACATGATTCTGACGAAAATCAACTATGTTTTGAAATATCTATACTTATAAAAGGCAATGTTTGTGTGTGTGTGTGTCAGCGATGTCCAGACGAATCTATCGTACTTACAGCCATGAAATTTGGCATACAGGTAGTCGTAATGGTGTCTGAATGCACCTCGAAGCCGAAATTTTAAAATTTAATCTAGAAACTTTTTTATTCAATGTTTTGTGTTGTTTTGGGTGATTTTTCGCACTAATTTCTCAATAGCATGATTTCGGATAACTGTACGATAAAAATAGATACACCATCGGAAAGAACTCGCGATTTCCGTTCTAATGAAGTTAGTTTTGAGCTTCTAACGTAATTTACTGAATTTTGAGAAATTTTTAAAAAATAGTCAGTTTTGGCATCTAAATGTTAGTTTTGTTTTTAAATTTGTTGCATCCGACTTTCTAATAACACTATTATTTTCAATTTTTCTCAGCTTATAAGTAGAACGGTTCTGTCGGATTTAAAACAACAACGGTTAAAATATCTTTTCAAGTTTTTTTAAAATTAATTTTTTTCTGGGCAGTTGAAAGTTATTTTTATGGAGAGAGTTCCTCGTGCGGCACTTCTTCAGTATGCAGATGACTATGTGATTGGTTGAAGGGGAGGTGACGTCATAACCTTGAATTGAATGACTGATTATTATTTTCGGCAGTATCTTAACGTATTTATTCATCTCGCATACTTAGCTTGCAGTATAATAATTTCCACGTTGAATTTTTTAATATTGTTTTGGATTAACTTTTCTACAAGTAAAATGCCATTATCGCGTAAAAAAAAAAAAATAAGCGGGAAAATCAATAATGTGTATCTTTTGTTTTGATTTTCTTTTCAAAACTTTTTCATGTCATTGTGGACGTTTTTTTTTTTTTTTTTTTCATTTTGTTGAAGTCCTGATTCCACAGGCAACGCCGTGCGCGTACTGCTAGTATCCTATAATCAGGGCCGTACCGAGGTGATTCTGTGCCCTTCGCGGAACTGGCAAAGCTGCGCCCCACCCTCTTATGTGACACATTTTCATTAATTTTTCATCCCTTCTGTAAAACCCATACCCAGGAAAAAAACTCCATTGCTGAAAATATTTTTATACGTATTTTAGCATATTTAATGATTTATTAAATAGGTTTAATAAAAATTACATATTCGTAAAAAAATACTTTAATGAAATATATTCATGAAAAATACTGTACACAACAAAATAAATGTATCCTCAAATAAATTACAAATTGCACATATTTTCTAAAAGACAGAAAATAAAGCAAAATCTATATCTTATTGCATCTATTTAACATTGGCTTTTGTGTGATGCATAGTAAAGAAGAGAATTTATTTGCTTCGCACTATGAATAGTACATAAATTACTAATTAGAAATAAGAGAAATTTGATCTGAAGTGAAGAGTTGAGTATAAATGAGCTGAATTCAAATTTTATTAATATCAAATTCCTTTCTCTAGATCAGAGGTTCCCAACCTGTGGTACGCGTACCCCTGGGGGACAAGTTAGGGGTACTCAAAAGTGATTTTGGTAATGGCGGAAAACACAAAATATAAGAATATTCTAGAATTTCGTTTCATCAGGTTCTTTTGAAAAATTAAAATCTTACGAGTTCGAATGCCTATTTACAGAATAAGAAAAAGAAGAAAGTAGATTAATATCTAGTAATTGAGTAATTGTTAGTTTTCATCATGACCGGCCGCTACGACTTCATCGGGCACTGTAGTCTCCGCATAATAGCCCCCATTACGAGCGACGACCCCCCCATTTTACCGGGGTACGACCCGTCATCGGAGCTGGACCCTAAGAGCCACACTACTGTATCCACCAAGGGAGCGAGAACCTGCTTACTTATCCGGCAGCTTCTCGTCCGTGAACCTCGCCATGCGGGGATCATGTGATTAAATATGCGATTATATAAAAATAAGGAAATTAGTGATAATGTGATTAAATAAGAAAATTAGTTTGTCATTTTAAAATTGAAAAATATTGTTGCAAATCATACATTTTAACGTAGGACTACGTTCCTCCCATTGGGGTCTCAGGAAGGAAATTGATTCACACGCCAAAACGCCGCAGAACTTGGTATGGGAGATCCTATTTATCTCGGTAACTATATATGTTAAGAACATAACTAATGTCTTATTTTAGGATAAAGGAACAGAACTTACAAAAAAACTTAAACTTAAAAACTTACGAGAAACAAAAGAGTCGCGCGAGTAAAGTCGTCATACGCCTTTAACATCAGCGATTGTTTGAAAAGACAGCCTCCCGTCATTTTTAAAAAATTTCTTTGGATTAAAGAAAAAAAATGTACAATTATTAAATTAGTATCATTAAAAAGATATTTTTTTGAATTTTATAATGACGTAAAAAATCATTTCTTTACATGATATTTTTGAAAAATACGGCGAAAAGACAGTAAAATCCTCTCTCCTTGTCAAACTTCCCCACCTACGAAAACTACTACTTGAGATGGATTCGCCCATCGCATAGGGAAAGGGCCTGGGATCGAGACGCTAGTGGAATCGGAAATATCCTACAACAATATAGGGGTTATGCTCGCAAAAAGGGAAAAGTGGCCGCTGACCGTAAAAATGATGGGCGGTGGCACTGAAATTACGGAAATTTTTGAGATTGGGGGAACCTTTTTGCACTGAAATGCCTCAAATTTCGGCAGTTGGTCAAAAGGCCTCTCGAGCAGACTCTTAAGGGTTTTTGTTCTGTAATTATTATTATATTACAGACAATTATATTAAAATAAAACTTAGATTAATCGTCACTCGTTTCACCGTCAGTTTCTGTTATTCGTCATTATCTAAAAAAATATAATCCGTCACTTCTGTACATTATTATTATCATATTAAAGTTTGCGTTGATCGTTTTGTAAAATTAAATAAAATATGTATATATTATTCACTTTTAAAGGATTTTTTTCATTTTCTCCCCAAGCCATAAGTGAAATTACATTCATGTATTAAGAGATTTCTGTTATCCGTCTATTCGGTTATCCGTGACAACCCTGGTCCAGACGGAGACGGTTAATCGAAGTTTTATTGTTTTTCAATGCAAATTGTAAATAACCGGTAAGGCCGCATAAGAAGCTCAAGAAGTCTGCTGGTTCCCAATCCCTGATATAAGCAATTATGCATTGGGACTTCACTAATTCGACGCTAATGGGACCGCAATTCTATTAATTCCAAAAGTACATTTTAACCGCTTAAGGACCGAGTTATTTTGTAGCATGAGGTATTCAGGACGAGTTAACTCGGAATAAGTTTTTTAAGCGGTTAAGAGAAAATGAGTAGATCAAGAGAAAATAACATTTTTAAAATTAACTGGCTGTCAAGATTTATTTTTATTGTGTAACAGTTTTAATAAATAATACATAAATAATAAATAGACGGTAATTTTAATAAAGTTACAATAATTAAAATTAAAATTTTTTAAAAAGTTTTAAAAGTAATAATTTCAGTAAATATGTAAGCAATATTAATAAACAAACAGAACTATGAATACATAAATAAACAATAAAATTTCAAAATACATAGTTCGAGTCGAGTAGTCAGTCACATCTAATGTGTTATTGTAACGCGAGCGTTTTCTTACAAAAAAAAAAAAAAGAAAATTTTCATTGCTTTTTTTACTGAAGGGAACTCGGTACCCTAAAATCTATAAAAATGTCGATTTTTCAATTTTGATTCTAAAAGTATCTCTAAACCTTTGACTGAATTCTCAGAAAATTTCAAAACGATAGGACAAATATGTAATGAGATATGAAGTCATTTTGAGTGTAACGTTTCTATGGGATTCGCCTCCTTCCCCTCTTTACTTTAGATTTTAAATGGTGAGACACTTAATTTTTTAGAAAGTGTAAAAATTTCTATCTATCCATTTTGGACCAATTTTGAAAAAAAAAACAACCTTTAGAAACAATTTCTTGCTTATTCTGATTTCGATAGATTTGAAAATGAACGAGTTCACAGAAAAGTACATAATTTTTATTATGAGCGGGAAGAGGTGGAAGGTTAATCAAATGTTCCGAATGAAACGGTTTCACAGGCGGTTTTGAATTTGACTGTCTGATTCGCCAGAGAAACCGAAATTAATGACATTATAACTAGTGTGTTGTAGTTTCAACAAGGCAACTTTTAAAACTGTTTCTTTCAACACAGGTTCGTTTAATATAAAATATTGTGCAATTAAAATTTTTGTTTGGATTGTTTTGAAACACGTATTTATACTTTTTCGTTTCTAAGGAAATTTTACCTGCTTCAAGATATTTGATTTTATTAATATTTCATTCCAATGTCTTACAGTTATATCTATAAATTTAATAATCATTTTCTGAATAGAATTAAAAATGATTTGGTAAATTTATTGACCAAAAAAATTTTAATAAGTAAAATTTCAGGGTGCGTAGCGTCATGAAAAGTGCTTAAAAAGTGCTTAAATTTGAAAACCATTTTAAAGCACCTTAAAAGTGCTTAATTTTGAAAAAAAGGTCCTTAAAAAGTGCTTAACTTTCTCGAGATGTGCAAAGAAGACATTTCTCTTTTTTGTTTCTCTGGACATCGAATACGATAAATCGAAAGTATTAGTCATAAAGCTTTGTTTACCGGAAGTATCAAGAAGAAAAGAATACCGGATGTATCGTAAAAGAAAACCGACGAAAGGGAAGAATTCCGGGAAGGAATCCAGGGTGAGATAGCTCCAGGGGTGTGATGTTAAGATAATAACGCTTAATGACCTTTTTTCCCGCTCCCTCTTTCTTCGACAGTGGGCACCGCCGTATATTGAAATACTGGAACGGGCAGTACTTAATACTTTAAGGGGCAGTACGAAATATAGACTGTGCGAAACTTGTTGCGACTCGAAAAACGTTCGAATTTCTTTAATTTTTAGTGTTTAAAATGGAGAGGAATTTATTTTAGTTATGCCTGGTAAGTGTATGTTTAACCCTTTATGGGTTGTTAAAGAAGAATATGCAGACTGGCTCCGATCGACGGAAAATAAGAATAAAGCAAAGTGTATTTGGTGCGCAAAAGAAATAGATATATCGAACATGGGAGAAGCTGCTCTAAAAACACACATGAAAGGTATGTATGACACTCAACTGCTTTTATTCTTATTACAGTAAAAGCCTCTATAGTACGTTACGCATTCGATCATCGTTCTCGTTAATATTTCATTTTGGATCGATCCCTCGAACCACCTACTAAAGGGGTTTTACTGTACTCTATTGAATTGTAATTCATTGCGGTGCGTAAGTCGATTGTGTAAAATGCAGTGTAATGAAATTTTAATTTGAAGGCATAAGTTTTCAGTGATCGCGATTTCTTTCGCTGTGTACTTTTTAGATGTCCCCATCCTTTTGAAAATTATTTGTTGGACCAATCTTGCCGAATTTTAGTTTAAAAAAAATTCTGCTAGATCTGATACTTAAATTTTAAAAGAAATAAAAAAAAAAAAATTAGGAAACTTTTATTCTTCAAGGCTCAGATTCTATAATTTTTAAACTGTTTTTGCCTTCTCTTTTTGTAACTTTTAAACAATTTTTTTTGGTTTCACAGTGAAATCTTTCTCTCTCTATATATATAACTAGCAGTTATGACGGCGTTGCTCGGGATTAAAATACTTTCATGTCTAATATTTTTGATGTAAAAACTACTTTTGTATAGAAAATTATAATACCCAAAATTCTTTTATCACCTGAAGCGTTTTTTAATTGAAATGAGTATCAATTGAGCCAGACGATTTTTAAAAACCGGCGATAACTAATTTTCTCCATTAGTTATTAATATTTGTTGCTAAGTGACCTCAAATTTTGTTCATAAATCTTGCTGTATAAGAAAGATTTTAACGGATATTTTGAGACAATTAATTAGAAGTAAAGTTTTCATTAAGAAAAAGGGTTAAAATAAATATGAATAATAAAATAATAAAGTTAGTTTTCATCCAAAATTATACTAATGTGATCTTTCTAGCAAAAGTTCTTATGTATTCTTGTTCTTCACCAATAAAAAAAAAAAAACTGATACAAAAGGTGAATTTTATGCACAATTTGATTTTTGAAAAATTATTAAAATGAGGGCAAGGAATTGAACGGAAATGAAACTTGTGTTCTGAAAATCTAATTTTTTAAACTTTTAATATGGTGCAAAAATAGTTTTTGTGATTATACATATTTTCGGAAAATGCCAAAATCTTGCTTGATTTCCAATTAAGTGAAATTTTTATTAGCTTATGGGCTATTAAAAGTTGACGATGATCTTTCTCTTCTTATATAAAATATATTTATAAAAATAAGCAAAAATTTTTCTGAAGAAAGGTAAATTAGATCAAAGTCTAACCGTTGCCTAGCAACGGAGTAGCTATAAATTTGCGTTATTTCGAAATCGTCTGCATGTAATGTATAATCATTTATTTATTAAATTTAAAAAAAGTAATAAAAATTGAAAGAAAAATGTTACAGATATAAAATTGGTATCATTGAAAAGGTAAAATTTTGAACTTTAAGATGATATAAAAATATTTTCGGGTGATAATTTGCTCCGAACTTATTGCGGAAAAACGGTTTCGGTTAATTTCTAATTAACTGACTGTTTAATTAACTTTTGCACTTTGCAAATTTGACAGGTATCTTCCTCTTGCCTTAAATAATAAGTGTTCAAAATTTGGTTGAAATCGGTTCAGTGGTGTTTAGGAGATGTGAAACATACACATACCCACAATGACTTTTATTTATATTAAGATAGCTGACAGACCGGCGTTGCTCAGAATTAAAATACTTGTGTATAAAATATTATAATACACAAAATCCTTTTATCGTGTAAAACGTTTTTAGATTAAAATGAGAACATCAATTGAAGAAAACGATTTTTAAAAAACGCCGAAAACTAATTCTCTCCGTAATATTGGTTACATAAATACTTCAAATTTTTTTCATAAATACTGAAGTATAAGAAAGGTTTTAATGGACTTTTCGGGACGATTAATTACTTTTTGATTAATAAAAAACGTGAAAATAAACCGAATCAAAAGCTGTCCCTGGTATAAATTGTGAATTATCTGCTTTTAAACTTTTATTTTGGTGTTTTCCAGAATTTTCAAAATGTTTTTTAGCAACAGTTCTTCGTATGTTCATCAACACTAAAAAAATAATGTTACAAAATGTATATAAAATTAATTATGAAAAATTTATTAAAGGGAGAAGTTAGAAACATGAAATTTGGCAGGAAGTTTCTTCTTGGATATAATGGCTCACTAAGAACGGATTTTTGAAAAATCTTAATTAGAAGTTTAATTAAAAAATAAATAGCATAACATGTTTTTGCTATAACATAAAAGCATATGATCGCACAAAAATTATTTTTACACCGCCTTAAAGGTAAAAAAATTAACTTTTCAACGATACCAATTTAGTTTGAATGAATGTGAAAAATAAAAGTGAAAAAATAATTAGACTTATTTTATGTTATTAGGTGTGAAGCATGCCTCCTTTAAGAAAGGTAAAATCACAGTTGCAGCGAATGTAGCTGATTTTTTCAAAAAATCAACTGTGTCCCCTTCATCACCTAAGTCCGCCAACCAAAATAGTATAATAGATCCAGCTGCTGCAAGACAAGATGTTCTTGATGCAGAGATTTTGTGGTGTCTAAAATTGGTAAAATCCCACTTTTCATATAATTCGTGTAATAATGTTGGAAAATTGTTTTCAAAGATGTTCCATGACAGCATTATTGCAAGGCAGTTTTCTCTTAGTGAAAGAAAAGCAGCATATATTTGCCATTTTGGAATTGCACCTTACTTTCAAAATCAGGTGTATGAAGATTTGAAGCAACTGTCTCATTTTACAGTTTTATTTGATGAAACTCTCAATAAAACTAATCAACAAAAGCAGCTGGATTTGCATATAAGATATTGGAGTAAAGATAACAGAGTAACAACACGTTATCTTACATCCATATTTATGGGACATGCAACAGCTAGCAATATTTTGGATGCATTCAAAATAGCCTTAGCTAAGTTAGATCTAAAGAAATTAGTACAAATAAGTATGGATGGTCCTTCTGTCAATTGGTGTTTTTATGAACATTTTCAGGAGGATTTAAAAAAAGAACATGACATAAAATGTATCAATATTGGTAGCTGTGGGATACACATTTTAAACAATGCTTTTCAAAAAGGAGCCTCTAGCACCGAATGGGACATTTCTTCAGTTCTTGTGGCATTATACCATTTATTTAAAGATTCTCCTGCACGCAGCGAGGACTTTCAGGAATGTTCTAAATCGGAGAAAATGCCATTGAAATTTGCGAATCATAGGTGGCTGGAAAATGCACCAGTTAGTTTACGTGCTGTGGAGATATGGGAAGATATTGAAACGTATGTAAAACTAATTAGGAATGGAAAACTGCCAAAAGTTACATGCAAATCTTACAAAGTAGTAGAAGAAGCTACGAAAGGCAAATTGATTAAAATAAAGCTATTGTTTTTTGCATGCGTTTCTGAAGTCATCAAGTCTTTCCTTGAAAAGTACCAAAGTGATGAACCTCTTGTACCTTTTTTTGCACCAGACATTCATAGGCTCGCTATCTAATGTCTACAGCATTTTAAAGTGCTTAAAGAGGAATCTGTTTTGAAAATGCAGTCATCGATGAAATTTTTATGTGAATTTGATTTTAGTGACCAAACTTTTCATTCACCAGCAAGTAAGATAAGTTTGGGTTTTCGTGGTGATAAGTTGTTGAATGAACTTTATACAAAAAAAGAAATAAGTAATAAAGAGTTGATGAATTTAAAACATGAAAGTCAATTATTTATAACACAAATGTTGCATAGTTTAATGGAAAAATGCCCTATAAATTATTCTGTCGTGCGAAATGCAATCTGTACAGACCCCAGATACATGAGTCAAAACAGGAATATGTCATTAAAAAAAATGAAAAGTTTACTCGTTTATTTAACTCAAAAAGGGCAAATAGCTGAAAATGAATGTGATTGCATTTTGTTACAGTTTACTGATTTTCTGGACAAGGTAGTTGCTTTATATCTCTTCGAATTTAAGAGCTTTGATGAATCGAAAATGCGAATAGATACATTTTTATATCCATATTTTACGGATGAAAAATACTCAAAATTATGGGAAATATTTAAGATAATATTTATTCTTTCTCATGGGCAAGCCTCAGTTGAGAGGGGATTTAGTATCAATAAAAATATAGAGGTGGAAAACTTAAAAGAAAATTCATATATAGCCCAAAGAACAATTTGTGACTTTTTAAAGAATTTGGATGCAATTGAAGAATTGTCTATAACAAAAGAATTGAGAATCGCAGCTTCAGCTGCTCATTCAAAATATAAATTATATCTTGAAGAACAGTGCAAAGAACAGAATGATAAGAAAAAACAAAAAAGAAAAGTAGAACTTGAGGAGTCTTTGGAATTAAAAAAAAAGGCATTTAGAAAAAGAAATTTCCGACATGGAAGGAGAAACTAAAGAATTGTCGCAAAAAGCTAGTAAAGCAAAGGATTTTTCACTCCTGGCAAAGTGCAACGATATTCAAAGAAAAATAATAGAGAAAAACAAACTTTTACGAGATTTAGAATCTGAAATTGCCAATAAGAAATTAAAAAAACTGTAAAATTAAAGTCGGCTGATTTTTTAAAATGCTTAATAGTTGTAATAATAGTGTTTTTCTATCTCCTTGTTTTTACGCTTATTATTTCTGTTCTTGTAAATATTTATATAATCTAGTTTGTTATAACAGTTAAGGCAAAATAAAAGCTCTATGTATTAGTTCATTCGACTTCATTTATCAATACCAGATAATGGACACTTGTTACAGAAATGATCAATTGCACAGTGCTTCAGTACTATTTAGTGGATAAATTAGCAGTGCCACCTTTCAAATCTCTGCACCACCGAGCCAATCAGGGGCTCTTATGTATTTGCATATTTATTTCATATGCCTACTTTTTTCTGTCTAGGCAGTGTATGTAGATGGATTCTAATCAATACCTCATAAATCAAATTTTCAATTCTTGTATCAATTATTACTCTAAGATAACGTTGACATTCTCAATAAGTGACGAGGCTCGATTCTACCTCTAAACAAAGTTATAACCATTTTTAGAATTCGCCATATCATATTGGTATATTTCGATTAAAATAGAAATAGTTCTTTTTTGCCAAAGATTTTTCTTTCAACGGTAGTTTCTACAATCAATTGATTTGAATCCATCAATATCCATTTATTGAGATTTAAAAAATAAATATTAATAAAATGAAAATGCAGAAAATTATATTAAAAGTTTCCTGAAACATTTTGAAAACAGGAAAAATATTGTTTTCTAAATGCATCCTCTAATTTTTGATTCAGTTTTGATATAAACATGATGACAAAATTTTGTTGCTCCCTTCTAAAACTTTTTGGTCATGCTATGTTTCTACATCAGTGTCAACATTTTCTGAAATGATGTATCCATCCAAATTAACTGGTAATTTGTTGATTTTTAGAAATTTTGAAAAAGGTCATATATTTTTATTGTTAATCATATAAAAGCTGACTTAATGCAAATTGTCAATACCAAAAGATTATCATTTTTATTTTTTTGTCAAACCAAAAAGATATCCTTTATTTAACAACTAGCTGCCTTCGGCGACCAGCTGGTTCGCCCATTTAATTAGTTTTTATTTTTGTATTTTATATCTATAATATAAAAGGTATGCAAAGTCAGTGACGATCACGTGGTTTGGATAAGTGCCAAAGATATTTAGACCAGACAGTCTGTCTACAGCTGAAATAATGATTCTATTCATAAATAATCTATTTCATTTCTTTTATTTTCATTAATCATCTGTTTCATTTCTTTTTTTTCATAATACCCTCGTTAAAAGTAAAGTTATTTTTTATTTACTTTTATGTATTCATATTATTATTTTTATTATATTAATATATATATATATTCACCCACGCTGTAAAAAAATTCCGTTGCTTCTCGGATCAGTTTCTATTTTTAATTAGTGGAAGAGCGTCAATTTTAACAAAGGATAAGTTAAAGTTTTCTACTAATTGTTTTTAATCCAGTTCTCCTAATTAGTTTTGAGTGTTGGCAAAAGAGTTCTGTATTTCAAGTTATTAATTTAGAATACTTTCGTTTTTGTTAAAAGGGTTCTTTCTTAAGATTTTAATTAGTGGTACATGGTTTTTTTGTATATAATGAAGTTTTTAGTTCATAAAATTATGTTTATACTTTTAATGTTCATATATATTTACATCTAAAATGTATTAAAAATAATGATTTTTTCACTTCTTAAACACTTCTCCAATGTGCATGAGATTTTCTACTACAACTTTTGTTAGTATATCTGTGACAATACAATCTGAGATATTGTTGACGGGCATAAGTCTTCTAGTTAATTATAATAGCATTCTCCGTCGCGGTTCCACCCGCGACTACCCAGGAAAGATGGATAAAAAAGTGAATATTTTATTGTATTTAACAGATAGTAAAATATATAAAGAAGTAATTTAAAAATGCCAGTTTCAATTATATATGATGAATCACAGCTAACGAAACTTAAAAACTGCCTTTCAAATAACGCTAATTCAATTCATCTATCACTCATCGGTAGAATGATTAACGCTGAATATGGTCGCGAAAGCTGAACATACTGGACTTCCCGTATGAAGCAGTGGGTGCCAGATTGGGTGGAAAAAGTGACATGGCAAAAAATTTATTGACTTTTAAAAGACTCGGGAGTATAAGGGGGTAGAGAATAAAGTTTAATTTAAAAAATATTAGTTTTCCCAAACACTATTGCTTTTATGTAATTC